>JPKC01002561.1:0-58856 GCA_000750925.1 Pseudogymnoascus sp. VKM F-4518 (FW-2643)
GGCGGTAGTTTTTGTCCATTACGCAGTGGAGGGGGGGTGTGAGTGCGGTTATTGGGTTGCAGAAGAGAGGGTTGAGGGGGTTGATGGAGGGGAGGAGGTTGAGGGAGAGGGGTATGAGTGCGGGGAGGCAGGAGGTGGGGTTGGGGATTAGTTAGTGGGGGGTTGTATGTTTGATGGTGAGGACGTGAGGGGTTGGGTAGATAGATGGTTGGATTGGGAAAGTGGCATAGCCAGCGGGAGAATTTTGTTCCATTTTCGATTCTATGGATAGCACTTGGTGAAGTTGGAAGCAGAACAGGTTATTTTCTTCAATGGCAAACATTGAACCTGTTGATCACTGGCAATAGATTATGAGATGATGAGTGATAATTCGATATTATTCTGCTCTAAGTGGCCAAGAAACGATGATAAGAGAAGGATATTATCCTGATCTGGCAACGATAATACAGAACGACTACCTGCACGCCCCATGCATAGTAAAAGCTAGCGACATAAGTTGATTGTTCCGACAGCAATGACTTGGTTGTCTTCAGTTCTTATTGTGAGTTGATTCATCGATCGTGTTTTGATTGCCTTGAATTTCGCACCAAGCAGAAGAGCGAGAGAGTATGGCGTGCTTTCTGTTGCAAGATGGTCTCCCAATTATCTCCAGAGGAAGAACCGCCGGTTCTCGAAGCGGTCGCCATTATGAAGCAAGGTTGTTTTCTTTAGAATATAAGAGTTGAGGGATAATGTTATACGGTCGCGGCGGCCTCGGCGTAAGGCTAGCCCGCTCACTCCACTCACTCTGTTCACCCCACCTGCTCACCCTTTAGGCGTCAAGGGGCCTCGATCCTGCTTGGCACTATTGAGAGTATTATCCGGAGAATACGCAAGCCTTCAGTGGATTGATTACTACTCAGGACGGTGCCATTTAGACAAGTAGGTGAGTGTCCTCGCCCTCAAGATTCTGATGCTTCCACGACGTTCCTGTTACCCCCCTTAGCTACCTAATGGCGATCACGTCAACAAGCACGAAGTGAGTCTCATATTAAGATGCAATGAAGACGTAATGAACGCGATGCACCGCGACTTTAGATGGCAATGAATAACCAAGTATGGGTGACCTAGGTTAGCGAGGGTAAGTATGGGTGAGCTTGAAAATGGTATAAAGGCACTCTCCTACCATGTCGAGATTTCGCAGTCTACTATCTGCAATATTCTATATTCATTTTTTAAGGACTTACCATCTAGTACTTCCTATAGGACGGAAAGCCCTCTCCACAAAATAAGCAACGCCCCCGTCTTACTTGTCAATTGACCCGATATCCGCTTACACAAGGTGGTTTCCCCACTAATGCTGCTTCCTCACCCCCCGCCCTGGCTTATCATCTAATTCATATGGTCTAGCGCACCAATTTGCATATATCTTAGGTCTCGTACGCCTTGCCAAGAGGCCCCCCATGGTCAGCCCTGCCGCCAGCCCCTATTCCATCAATCCCTCTACCGGCCTTAAGGCAATTGTGGCCTACCAAAATCGGGTAAACTCGAAGGCTCAAGGCTGAAGACTATCATTTATAGCACAGTTTAAACCCTACTATGGACACTCAGCTGTCCTCCGCCAAGACAGTTCATGACATCGTAAACCCCTATGTAACCCAAGAAGGGCAATTGGTTAGGGATCGGCAATTCGCACCCTCTGACAGCTCAGGTGGTCCATACGATGAATGCCTCAACGCCAACGCCTTAACAAATGAAGCAAAGATCGCAGCGTTTCTCATAAAATTTCGGTGGCGTGCACTACAACCAATGGCTCTCGTGTAGGTCTCCTGAGCTGTCCACACACCGGAAACTAATGTCTTCCAAGCTGTAGCCTAGCACCCCAGAATAGAGTCAATAATCATGCTCCAAAACTGGTGCTTCTGATGTGGAAATTAGTGTCCCCTCTTTCAAGCAGATGCCAAGTTCCTCTGTGTTGTCCGTGAATACAGCAATAATCTTCTTGGCGGCGAGGGAGGGATATATAAGAACGCACCAGTTACCCGGCCCAAAGAAGGTGCAGCAGAGATCAAAATAACTTACGATTATAGAAAGTTTCAAAGCATAACCGCCCTCGTTCGATCACAGTCAAAGCCAGACTATTTCTTAATCTTATCTCAACTTTACATACAAACTTTTACCTCCTGCCAAAATGCGAGCCTCAATCCTCTTCGTTGCCTCCGTTCTCCCTGTCCTCTCCCTCGCCAACGACTCTGACGAAGCTATGAATTTCCTCGATTCTGTGAACATCTGCGCTGTACGTTTCTTCCTCTCTGTTCCCCTTGCCATTTTTATGTCTACATCTCTACCAATCTCTTATCTTTTCTACTCCCCTTGTTCCTGCCCCGCTGTTTCTTATGTCTGCAGACTTCATTAACACTTCCTAGACATCTATCGTGCAAATAGAAGCTGCCAAGAACAGCTGCGGTTTGGACATAGCATGCCTCTGCAGGGACGACGACTTCATCGCGACCATAATGGCGGGAACCACCTGCACGCCGACTCAATTGGTCGAGTTTGGACAGCTTGTTGCAAAAGAATGTTCATCCCATGGGGTAACTGTAGATATCCCTAATGGGGATGCTGGAAACAGTGACTCTGGGGATAGTGATTCAGGGAACAGTGGCTCCGGGAACAGTGGCTCTGGGGACAGTAATGCCGATAAGTCTGATACCGGGAACACTGACGACAAGGTCAAGAACGCCCAGGACAAGCCTAACTGGGCCGGGAGAGCAACGATGGTGAACTTGGGGGTGATGCTTGGGGTCGCTGGGATGGCAGGACTAGTGGGAGTGTAGGTGGGATGGAGGAAATGAAGTTGGTCGTTGGGGGTGAAAGTCCCACAAGGGATGTTTGGAAATTGGTGGGTTGTATGAGAGAGAAAGTAATAACACAATTTCTCTCTCATACAACCAAGAAGGAGGTTTCCGTAGGCAGTTAGTATTGAAAATTTCATTCACAAATATAGCCATGCACGTATGGAACAACAGTTCGATATCAATATTGAGACTTATATTTGTGGGGCGATGGTGCGAACGCTGTCAGGCACGAGCACACTTTGCCATTCTGCGCATCATTCTAATACCAATGTACCTTATCTATCGTCTATGCCTTGTCTACATGTGCCACAGTCTTCTTTCCATCATCCTTCTCCGAATAGCCATCCTCAATATCCTTCCGTTCCTCAATTCCTACCTTGACCTTCTCAACTCAACTGTCCAGACTCTTGGCCTTGAATATGTTCAAGTAGACTGGAACGTAAAAGCAATCGCAAATCCAATCAATGGAACGAAGAATGCGTGCTGGGTATTACCGCCCATAGCATCTGCAACGGTACCCAAAACCGGGGGGAACAATGCACCTCCGCTCACTGCAGCCACGATAAAACTCGCTCCACGCTTGCTGTGTCTTCCAAGACCACGGAGAGAGAGAGTGTAAAGACCAACGGAAAGCAGCAAGATTCAAAGAATAGGACGAGAGAGATGGCTGCAATTCCGGCATTTCCTGGAGCTGCCAAGGCCACTACGGCGAAGATGACTACGCCAGTAATGAATCCCATTAGAACCAAGCGAGGCTTAACGAACTTGAGCATGCCACTGCCCACAAACCGACCGATTGCTAAATATCCCTGAGCAACGGCCAAGAGGTTTGAGCCGGTGGCGTGCGAGGTACCAGGACGGACCCAACTCACATAATTGATGAAGTAACCAGCATATGCGACTTGAGCTTCAACGTAGAAAAACTGAGCAAAGACACCATAAAAGAGGGTGTACTGCTTGCTTAGTGGCTTATCTTCAAAGTCGGTGTCGTCTGCAGATTGCTCTACCTAGTTAGTCATATCGGCATCAATGCACCCCGACTCCCAGGAATTGTACGGCAACACGCCGCTGTTGTGGGCGGCGGAGAAGGGCCATGGAAGAGTTGTTCGGCTATTACAGAAGAAGGGGGTCGACGTCGACGCAAAAGGCGAGTGGGAAAAGACGCAACTTTTGAAGGCGGCAGAGAAGGGCCATGAGGCAGTCTTTCGGCTGTTGCTGGAGAATGGGGCTAGCGTTTACACCGAGGACTATATGTGTGACACACCACTGCACCTGGCTGCCACTAACGGACATAAGACAGTGATGCAGCTGTTACTCAAGAATGGTGCTGCTATCAACGTGAAGAACAGGATAGGAGATACGCTACTGTCAGGAGCGGCGGAGAGTGGACACAAGGAAGTGGTGGGGTTATTACTTGCACAGGCCGATATCAGTGCTGATTCCAAAGACTTACATAATGAACGGACGCCGTTGTCATATGCAGCGGATAATGGGCATGAGAGAGTGATTCGGATGTTATTGGGACAGGATGGGGTCAGCGCGGACTCCAAGGACGTCGAAAACTGAACGCCGCTATCATGGGCAGTGGAGAAGGGTAACGAGGCGGTAGTGAGGCCATTGTTAGAGAAAGATGCTGACATCGATGCACAGGATAAGGATGCGAGGACGGCCCTTGATGAGGCCGTCGAGAACGGGCACGAGGCGCTCGGCGGCTCCTACTGGAAACCAAAGCCGATATCGCAGCGATGGGGTAGTGTGGGAGGTGCTGTGCTGTTTCTGGCGGACCTGTAGTGGTATGAAGCTATCTCCAAACTGCTAGCGTTGGACCAAGCAGGTATGAGCTGCCCCTTCCCCCACCCTCTCTCCTCTATAGCCTGTCTCACTGTCTCATACTCATCTTAGAAAACCTGGCTTTATCCTCGACTGCTTGAAGGACAACAATATAACCTAGCACTATTAAAACAACCCAGACAGGTATGGTGCAGTGGTGGCAGCAGTTACGCTCCAGGAGATCCTGCCTAATCCTGCCCCAATGCCTCGCGGCTCAACAGTCTCAGCCCAGACCCCCCCCGCGGCGTTTTACACAAGAGTTTGAGAGTGGACAAGGCAGCGCTGCCTAGCAAATGAGCCCTATTCCGAGTGGTCACCACCAGGATGAGGACTTTCACCATGAGTCTTCTGAAGGGGTCGAGGGGAGCTATACTGAGCGTGATATGAGGCTGCGGAGGAGTCCGTACCGGAACAGACGGCGGAAGGTGCGTTGCCCATGACAACCCCTGAGGACTATGTTCCAGCTGATACTGGTGGTTGTGCCCCCGAGGATACAGCACCTCAACGAGAGGGTCGACTGTGCCGGGGGCTGCCGAGGTGGCAGCCACGTTGATATCACAACAGCTCGATGCTCCGATTTACAGACCTCGCAAACGCAAGCATGCCCCTGGGGTGAGCAATGCAAACAAAACAAATAAACAAAAAACAAAAAAAACATACAACAGTGGGTATTCGCTGGTGGTCACCCACCCAACTACTAATCCACCGATCTCAAGCTTGTGTATGGCAGAGCGGACGGGATGCCCAATTCTCTTGAGTCTATGGTCGTATGTGATAGTTATCCGTTTGGTTGGCTATAAGTACCATTAGACGCTGATAGAGATGGTGCGTTGCAGTGGGGGGGTTGACTGGTAAGTGCTGAGTGAGATGGAGACGGGGAAGGGAATATGAGGGAGGCGTGGTGGGGAGATTTGAGAACCGCTGGATGTGAAGCCCTGAGAGTGTTCCCATTACAAGGGCGTGTTGCAGTCACATCCGGAGCTGCTGCCGATGCGTTGAGGTAGAATGCCGATTGGTAGAGATTCGAGTTGAGCGGGTCTTTGATGATGTTTTTATGGCAAGGACAAACTGTGGGTTCGGCTTGTCTTGTCTGCTGTGGCGCTGCTTGGGAGGGAGGGGTGTTTTTTTGTTGCGGTGGGGAGGGGTTGGTGGTGGTGAGAGGAGTGGGTGAGAAAGGGGGTGGTGGGGGTGAGAAGAGGGCGGTGATGGCAGGAAGAGGGCGGCGGTGGTAAACAAGGTAGGTCGTGTGTTTAGGCGATTTGCACTCGATAAGTAGGAAGTTGCATCGAATTCTGCCCTGACTACGACCACGGACGCCACAGTTGCTAGAACACAGAGCCCGGGCTATGGTGCGTTAAGGATATGTGGCTCTCCATCCCCACCCAGCCGCAATGAAGGGGGGAAGTAGTGATGAAGAGGTGATTGTGGGCTGGGTAAGTGTATCGGGCTTTTTGTGAGATGACATAGAAGGTAATGGAACAATGGTGACTCTTGCTGCAATTTACCTTGAGTTCGCGCTTCGAATCACGTAGTTTGTTAAAGGGGTTGTGAGTCTTGCGCCCGCCGACTCACCCTAGTATAAACGTGGGCTAGGGTCCCCGAAGCAGGAAAAACACAATTTGTGGAATAATGTTTCTCATCGACAGGTAAAGATGTACCTCAGTAACGAATTTGACCATTAGGAGGAATCATGTACTGAAAAATGTGCTTGAGGAACTTGAGTTTGTTGCTCGGAGTGCCTGCTCACTTGCAACATACTATCGCTACAGTAAATTTTAGGAGTTTAAAGGTAAATTAACTGAATCGAAATTTTTATAATGCTTTGGTACCGTTTAGGCTAGGTGGCTCAGGGAATAACAACTGCTCCACCCTTACCCCAATGCCCTGTAAAATATTATCTAGTATTTATTTACAACTTCTCAATCTGGACGTCTTTGTCAAAGGCTTTCTCATCGTCGTAGTGAACGGTCTCAATAGCACCACCGACGACCCCTTGGGTTCCTGGAATGACAACTTCCTTGACTCTCCAAATGTGGCGGCCGTGAGTGAACCAGTGGAAAGTGACGTATCCCAAGACGTAGACGAAACCGACAAGTGGTACCACCATAGAAATCCGGGTATTGGCGGCATCGGCAATAGCACCTTGGATCGGAGGGAAGACAGCACCACCAGCAACACCCATAACCAAGATACCAGCACCGCGGCGGGTATGGCGCCCGAGGTTGGCAGTACCAAGAGTGAATAGGGTTGGGTACATAGGGGCCTCGAAGAAGTAGAGAAGGATCATAATGATGACGCTGGACTTATTCGTGTCGGCGCAGACGGCAGCATTGAAAACAATAGCGCAGATAGCGTAGACGATGAGGAGGAAATCAGCCTGGAAGACCCAACTGAGAGCAAATGCGAAAAAGCGACCGACGGTGAAGGTGATAAGGGCATATGAGAGCATGTTGGATGAGGTAGGCTTGTCGTATCCAGCCTCAAGTGCATAGTTGATAAAGAAAGCACCAATCGTGACTGGCAGGCGTTAGTTGAGGTCCAATGTTGTTTTCAACTGACTTTTAATAGATGAAAGGCATAGGGGGGATAAAAGTCAATATAAAATGGACTACTAACCTTGAGCGCCGACGTAGCAGAATTGAGCGATGAAAGCAAAGATCATATTATACTGCTTGTAAATTGGTCCCTGGCCAATTGGGTTGCCGAACTCGTCGACAGCGGAGGTCTCAATGTTGGAGCCTTGCAGGTCGCTCTCAGCAACTTCAGGAAGTTTGGAAAAGGCAAAGAGAACAGCGACGGCAATACCGGCGCATGATACGGCCAGATAGACGTATTGAACGTTGGTGAGGTTGTTAGCATTGGCGCCGGTAAAGAAGAATTTAGAAGCAATCTATGAATGTGATTAGGCGAAATCGATTTAGGGGGCCGACACGATGACTTACAAGAGGGCCGATGAACGAAGCAACACCATTCCATGCCTGGCAGAATTGAAGACGAGAAGATGCCGTGGCCGGGTCACCGATGACGACAGCATAACTAATAAACGTTAACAACATCTCACCCCGCGCTCTTCCTCATGACTTACGAGTTTGCAGCGGTTTCCAAGGTAGCCAAACCACAAGCAATGACCAAAGTGCAGACCAAGAAACCTCCAAAGGCGGCCAGGCGATTATCGGGAGTTGAGAAGTGAGCAGTGGGCCAGAACATAACGGCTCCAACAGAGTAAAATGCAAGGCCCATGAGGATAGTTATTTTGTAACCCTTGCGCTTCAGAACTTCAGCTGCAATGGGGGAGAAGAAGAAATATCCGCCGCCGAAGTACATAACTTGGAGACCAGTAGACTGAAGCTTGGTGATGCTGAGCACCGTTTGGAAATGACTGTTCAAAACATCGAGAAGACCGTAGGAGAAGCCCCAGAGGAAGAACAGACAGATCACAAGGAAGAGAGGAAAGACTAGCTTTCTCCCTGTCAAGAATCCACCTTGCACCACCGTTACAGAGATGGGTAGCCCTCCTCCTGCCATTGCGATGTGAGGCGTTGTGATAGAGGATGAGGTAGTGAAAGATAGCTAAAAGACCTGCGCACGCGAAGTTAAGTGAAAAAGACGAACAACAACGAGGCAAGGAATGAGGACTTTATATAATTTTTCGTCTTGTACATCCTCCACGTCAACCCCACGTTCTAATAATCTGGAGGTTCCCCATACCCACAATAGTTCCCCCTTGTCTGGATCGAAAATGGGTCTGTCAACAGATAATGAGAGTGGCGGTTCCCAAACGCGTTTCCTACCCTGACTCGGTGGACGCATCAACTGCCGCTCAACAATGGTTGGTGGAGTCAGACCACGGTTGTGATTGGATGAAAGTGGATTCTTACTAGTGTTAGCTCCCACCCATCTGCTGTACTCGAGTACATATGTCTCACTACCTTATCCCACAATAGGTAAGGCTCATGACTAGAACTTCATCTTGACACTAGCCATCTAGCGCCTAGCTGTCATCAGAGGGGGCGAATGGGTGAACAGTTTCGGCCTTACTAAACTGGCCGTAGCTGAGGGGATGCGCCTTACAATAGTTCTAGTTCCAATACTTATCCTTGTCGAAGGCAAGGATCGATCCCCTTAAGCATTTCTCCTCTCGTTCTCAGCTCCCTGCCAAACACCTGCACGCTACCTGCACGCCACCTCCGCGCCATCTTCGCGCCACCTCGGGAAATCTGGATACCGCCTTATGGTTCTTTGTTCACGAAAAGAAATCATGTTGATGTAAACATTGCGTATGAAAGTAGGTTGCCATGTTGGATCAGTATGCAGTAGTAACGTTCTTCTGGAACGACGCGGTGAGTTTACCAGTGTCTTGCCCCTTAGAATACCTCCAATCCACAGGGTCGCGTGGTTTAGAGCAAGAAAGTGGATTGAACCTGAACGCGACTTCCCGTGCAATGGCAACAATCCGGGGTCTCCGCGCGGAGTAGCGAAGGAATATCCACAGTAGCAATAGTAGAATGTCTATAGTATCCACAACAGCAATATTCACAGACGTTGGACATGTTGGAGTAGAGTCTGGATGCCACGCGGCTGAAGGAAAATTGGACGGGAGCTGGCGGAGATCGGAGACAAAACAGCGACAAGCGAGGACCCACCACTACCGTCGAGGGCTAGAACATATAAGAACATTGTTTCACGTGATAGTGGAATGTGAATTGAGCGACGGAAACTATGAGGGTCTGTAGATTGGCGCCCTGAACATGGCAAGGTGTGGACACGGCAAGGGCTGCCACACAAGTCTGGATTTATCGCGGTCCTTTTGTTCAACTTCCTTAGCACGCAAATTTTACGAAGACAACTCACTTCTAGTTCTTCGGTCAAGATCGCGTCATGTAACAAAGTTTTGTGACCCAAACTGCTGGTACTCCTTGAAGGTATACTTGACAGGCTGCTCGTTGCCTCCACAGACTCCGAAGCCCAATGCAACGCTGTCTGCTGATACCTATCCTGTTCTGATATTGAGGCAACATTCTTCAGTAGCAGACGTATGGTCTCTCAATGGCCGTGCTGCGCAGTTCGCAATAGTGGAGTTAAATCGAGAATGTCTCGTGGAGACTGTTGAATCCCATTCTCTAATTGCAGTCTGACCTTTTCTGAATCTCCTTTTGCTGCCGCCGTTGCGAGGACAGTCTCGTCATCGATCAAATCAACAGAATTTCCGCACGTAGGGCTGCCGCCCGTCTGGAAAACAGACTTGGCCAAGCAGGCCTTGTGTGTCCAGGACAGACATTCACATCGAAGCGTCGCCACCTCCTCCCCAATCTGCCAGCATCGCATGCAGATATAGCAATCTCCCGCGAGCATACCATCGTCGACGTTTTTGCGGTAGACAGCGCTGTTGGATGATCTGGTAATTCTATCGCGATACGCCTTGCGTAATGTGCTGACATCCAAAACGTCTGCTCTCTCACTTTGTAGATCGTCCAGGGCTGATCGGCCTCTTGGAGCACCTAGATGACTCGGTTGCTCCGTGGTGCGACCTCATCTTGGCTGTAGTCCTGGAGTTCACAACTACTGACCTAAGAAAACCC
Source organism: Pseudogymnoascus sp. VKM F-4518 (FW-2643) (assembly GCA_000750925.1). Lineage (NCBI taxonomy): Eukaryota > Fungi > Ascomycota > Leotiomycetes > Thelebolales > Thelebolaceae > Pseudogymnoascus > Pseudogymnoascus sp. VKM F-4518 (FW-2643). The sequence continues at coordinate 10,247 of JPKC01002561.1, forward strand.
TTCTCCATGTGGGAAGGTGTTGACGAATGCTTTCGAGATGTCATCACGAAGATGATGAGTCTAGATCCTGCGAGAAGGATCACGGCGAGGGAGGCTCTTGAGCACCCTTGGTTCTAAAATGTATAACATTCTACGAAAAAGACACCCAACTTGTTCTGGATTCATATTCTCACCACTCTCAGCCGTTTGAAACCCAGCTAACTGTAATATAAGTTCATGACTTTGCGGTCGTTATTTCTCGATACTTTGAGGTCTCTTTTCTATCAATGGTCAGTTAGAGTACGTTATCACGACGGACGATGACTTGCCGTGGTCTTTGGTGCCGAGTGTTGCCGCCCAACCTTTTGACTTTGCTTCGTTCCCCCCTTCTTCCTACCCTTGTACTGCAATTCGCTCGGCCTCACTGGGTCAAAGGGCACTGGTCTTGTCACAGGATTCAATTTATCATCGGCTGTAGGCCGTCTCCTCTGTGGCCTCCTATCCGACTTCATGGGCCCAGTCAACACACTTCTTCTCGCAGTGGTCTTGAGTGCTTTGAGTATCTTGGTAATATGGCCGGTGTGAACCTCACTCGGGTCGCTGATTGCATTTGTGGTTATCAACGGAGCAGCGAATGGTGGATTCGTTAGCAGCCCGCGTGTTGACGGATGCTGATCTTCAGGAAGCAGACGCGTTTAGATCGCAATATCTCGTGTCACTGCAAATAAGGTCGGCGACTTCTTGAGATGCTCTGCCGAAGGCTTTAGTGTCACAAGACGGCCGGCCATACTGTCAGAGACTCTGGCTCACATTGCTGCATTGCGACTGGACACATGGCTCTATTTCGCGATCATTGATGGCCAAATCGCAGGCTTTGCCTGTCTCGCTCTGATCGAGACTTCAAAAGGCGGAGTGACCCATCTCTTTATCCTTTACAGCACCCATTTCATTCAACATAACTCTATTTTCTCTACGATTTGCTGGCTCTAAAAAATGCTAGGATGCATTAATGTTATCCTTAAACCCTAAGCTCTTACATTTAGGCACGCTTATAGAAGCAATTTTACAAGGGCATATATACTTTATTCCCTTGCTCCCCTCACTCCCCTCGCTCTCTAGCCGCCTGCGTGAAACGGTAACCTTCATCTAATTTGAATGGCTGGACCCGAGGATATTGGAGAGACCGATATGCACCATCCTCTGCATGGTTGCATGCGGGCGCCGCCCCAGAAAACTGGATGCGGGGATTAAGAATATTGCTCCACCCCTCCAGAGTGGAGCCTCCAGACCTAGACCTTAACGGTCGTGGATGAAACGCGGGACGAAGACCGATGGAAGGAATTGAACGACTTCTAGTTCTTGGTTCTTACGTTAACAGCTTAGTGCCGGCCTGATATCTTCTCGGCAAGGTTGCGTACCCCGAAACAGTATTGATTTTCGGTGGTGACCTAAATTATTTGGGGATGATAACGGTTGGTTAGGTGATGACAGAATGACAGACTTCCTCACTACGATAACTCGTAAAAAAGCGGCAATATGAGGGGTTTTAGTGGAGTCAGTCAGGTGCCATGGGGTTCCTTAGCGGGGAGTGGGGTGGAGGGTGCGCATGGCAATGCTTGAAAGCTTGGATCAGCGGCACTTGACGCGGACTGAATGCCTGACGTGTTTAAGATGATCGAGCTCAAAAAATTAAATCAGCGTTGTACGATTTCATTTTCTAGTAACGTACTGCATAGCCTAACGAGCCAGTAAATCCAACTTTGTCCTCATCGATTGCGTCCTAAGTACGACGTATCAACGAATTCATCTTACGATCTGAAGATGAGTTGTCTAGTCAGTCCGGCTGAATTATTCGGAGCCTTCAACGCATTATCTCCCGTCTTAATATGTGGGGATTCTATACGATCAGAGTTCCCCACTTCCAACTCCCAGGGATAGATGACAAGGCCCAAAATCGCCACTACCCCGCACGAGTAGAATGGATTTAGCAAGCAAAGTTACATTAACAAATTCCTCAAGCATTAGTGAGTTGTTTGAAAATGTGCGGGGAAATCATCCCCACAGCGTCCAAGTCCCGATTCGGCGGGGAATTGAGATGAAGGCACTCCATCACGGACTCTAGTAGGCATCAATACCAATCCTGCATTCTCACCGTCCCGGCCTTAATATGGAGGCTAGGAGACGCCGCTAACAAAAATGCAAATAACAAACGCGTACAATATGGTCTGATCATGAACTTGCATCTATATTGGTCTGGAGATGTAGGGCTATGTCATGCAGTTGGATTATTAGACGGGAGCTAGCGGAGATCGGAAGACCAACAGCGACAACCGAGGACCCACTGCCCAGTATACCCTGCACTTATTACTGCACTAGTTTTCATGCACGGCAGTTGATCTCTGAGATCTGACATATCACTTTGGTAGAGGTCAATGGCCCGTATTGTCAATACCCGTAGCCATCTGGAATCCATCAAATAGAGAAAATACCCCACACGGGCCTTTCTCCACTGACTACTCCACAGATGGTGACTGGTTGGGAGATGTGTATTCGCTACCCCATGCTTCATACCAACCGGCCGGACAGAAGACGCTAACAAGGTGCTAGCGGATGTCGGAAAGCCAACAGCGATAACCGTGTCAACCCCCTTTTCACGCGATTGTATGGGCAAAACGATATATCGCGAAGGCGAAAGCGGCAGATCGCCCCACGAACGGCTTGGCTTGTATTGCGTGTCGTGGGGACCGGAAAGCCCGCTACGATGGGCGACGTAGGAATGGAGGAACCCCAGATGCTGAGGCCGAGCCACTAACCCGCAACCGCACCATCCCGCTCTCCACGGCCAAGAGTCCCCTATGGGGCAAATCTTGTGGAGCCTTTGACTATTCAGATCCTTCAAGCTTTATTTCCGAGAGCCTTGACAAGTCTAATGCGACTAACACAAAGACTTGTTTGTGGGGACACAAAGGACGAGAGCAGACTACGGATAGCGTCAGGGCCGTCGTGTGGAAACCGTATCTCTCATTCTTTACAAATTGTTTCCATTTAACGGCTTTCTCTTTAGTATTGATGTCAAACTGTACAGGAAGCATCTAAATATAGCAGCGGAATTGAACAGGAAACCCCTCATTGGAGAGCGGCTCAGACTTCGTGACAAAGCCCCACCTCGAGCATATTCTTACAATCGATCATATTAATATAGCCTTCGCTTTCTCTTGGTGACTAGTCGGAGAGGTCGGACATGTCATGCGCAAAGAAGAGATTTAGTTCTGTGGATCAAGGAAACGGATGAATCAATTTAATAAATTTATTCACTCTGAATATCGTCTGTTCCAATAAACTAAACATATTGCACTGTGGAATAAAAAATATTGCCACCTCAACATAACAAGTGAGGAATCAGCTACTTTGTACTTCAGGACTTGGCTCTAACCTGTTGCGATAGTACTACTCCTAATATCGCCAATGAAGGGCTGGTTGCCACAGCTTCATTAAAGATCTTCGTCGCAATCTCAAAACAGCGAATTACTCCTGGCGATATCGTATCTCGGAGGCAGATTGCACGTGCGCCTTTGTGCGCTGCCATCGTGGTTATGAAAAGACTGCATTTTGTCAAAACGACGAAGAGCATGATTGGGGGGGAATTATTCATTCTCACCTTGCATAAAAATTCCAAGGAGTATGTGAGCAACATCGGATAGCCGTAGCTATACTCGAAACGAGGCTAACGTACGCGTCAAAGAAGCGTGAGCAGTCAAACAGTGTCTCCGTGGGTGCGACATCCAGGTACATGACGCTGTAAACTGCGGGCCAGTATGTGGATACCAGACACTGGTAAAATTGCATCTGGAGAAAGCATCTAGCAGCAGCTTGGCTAGAATACGGCTGGGGGGTAGCATAGCTATCATCGTATGCGATAGGGTGAGGGCTTTGACGGTGGAAACTGAGGCTCGTAGGTAGGTTATCGTACCAATTCTCGAGTTGATACAAAAGTTCGGCGGCAATAATTGGGGCATAAACCTCCTTATTATTAGAGAATGTCACGGATGCGAAACAGCGACGCATCATGCGGCACATTGAAATGGCTGCCAGGAAATAGGCTTTCGTATCGTTTGGGCTGAGTGCGGATGTGCTCGTCGGCCGAATTTGATCAAAAAGAAACCTATTACTCTCTTGAAAGGGTTCCCAAGAGTCATGGATGCCAGGGAGAAGAATGCGGTCATCAAATTTCCAGATATTACTCTCAGGCATATCCATATGATATCCTAGCTCACTGCAGAAATAACTTGTTAGGGTACTGGCCATTTGGTGAGTTTGAAAGACAACTTTACGTTTCGATAAGAAAAATGGACCAAAACGCCCTTCTTAGAAGCTCCATGGCGGTGCTGTTCTCCGCATAAAGATGACTATCTCGATATTGGTCAGATAATGGCCTGCGTATAGAGGCAAGAAAAATAAACGCACCATTTTAATAGTGCCTGCGCCTTGCACGAAGCCATCAATATATAGTCGTGTGCTTGACATGGCTTTCCAATGCAGTTGTAGTATACGCCTAGAAGAACAAGGCACTGAACACTTCTTAAGCTGAACTCGAAATGGACGTTTGGCAGCATTGTAAGAGCTTTCCCAATATAGTCGGCATCAGGTCGCGTTGCATAAGCCGTTGCAAGAGATGAACATTGACATACCGAGCCGATGGCAGCTACAAGGAGAACAAGGCAAGAGTCTGGACAAGGGCTGAAGTCGCCAACGATACTTTCAAGATACACGCCGAAGAATTCCTGGTGTAAGATGGGATACCAATGTTGTATCCTGTCGTAAAAGAATCCAAAGGCGCTATAATCTAGTGTGAGCCCTTTCTCTAGAGATCGACATGAGACATTTCTCACCTAACCGCGTTCTCGTAGTGGAATCTAAAGCCGGCAGAAACAACCGGAGGAGTCAACATGTCCAACTTCGTCCTCTCTATGCTAACCATTTGGGCGGCCAGTTTGGGATCCTGCCCGAGTAAGCACATCGTCGAAGGAGTCTGGATTGTCATAAATGGAAACTCCATTCTCCAATTCCGACTAATGATGGACTCAGCCGTAGGATATTGATCAAAACTTGTTGGATTCGGGCTTGTTGAGCCGCCCGGAAGCACATAGTTGGGGTCAAGACGCCGCATAGAAACCAGACCGCAAAGATCATCAAGACGTTCCCTAATAGCCTGGATTTCTAGGTCGTTCCTGTGAAGTGATTTTAGCAAAATAATCACCTTTCCATCTAAAGTCACCGATGGACATACTTTGACGGACCTGGAGCAGCTGGCACTCTGTAATTGCACACTATGCCATGCTCGTGGCAAAACGAACAGGTTGGCTTACGCATGTCACATTTTGTCCTTCGTGATCGGCACATATCACAGGCCAAGGTAGACCGTTGTCGTGCATTGCCAACATTAGTATTCGCAGACATCTTCGGTCACCCAAAGCTTTGTTCGCACATAAAGAGGCGGTATTGAGGCATGAAAGTAGAGGGTGGATGAGGTTGAACATGGGAATTCCGCCGAATATAGGCCGTCGTCGCTAAAAGTCTCTGGAGGGGTAGTGGGGCGGCGGGTAGTCAAGGATTTTGAAAACATGCCTGCCAACTTACAAAATACGTATCTGACATCAGATCTCTATTACAATGATCCAATGCCTGACCAAATGAACCTACTATGTGTGCACCTCTTACTGGGCGAGTCAGGCGTGGCGACAGCACGTTATCCGCGCGACTGCAACTTTGTCGGGGACAAAAAAGACTTGGTAGGAGGAGGAGACGAGGCTTGGCAGGAACGGCTGGTTGACCAATGAGGTCATCGACCTAGAGAAACACGTAAGCGGACCAGAACCCCCAGAACTCAAGAATTATAACATCACGACTTCCACTAGATCCCTCGTGACTTATGGTAGGCGCCTCGCATCCTTCCTTTGTGTCCAGGTTCCCCGCCTTTCACTAATCCCTGCCAAAGGTACCACGGTTAGCGCTCCCTCCTTAGCGTCCGGGTTCTTCGCCCTTCGTTGGCCCACCTACGACTAATCAACTCGAGAAGTTGCCAGCGACAGCTTTGGTTGTAACCTGGATATATGTTGATATTATGCGTACTACGCTGGTGGCTTTAGCTGTAGTGTAGATTTCTGCTGCTAATAAACCTAGAGGTTACATAACCTACAGACCATGTCAACTCCTGATATGCTACATGGTGACAGTAGGCCATCTCTTGATTAATTCGAAACATCATCCGACATCTGATAGATTGTTTTGTATGATTGTTTCTGATGAGAGAACTCCTCAAACGAGTACATATTCTACTCCGATACCCATTTTCTTTCGTATGTATGCACTACAGTGCTTCTTAGAATCCGAAGCCGAGTTGAGTCCATCGCCAGGAAAACACGGTTGATCTCTACTAAACATCTTTGACTTTTCATTAGCATGGCTATTGATACCTCTCATCTCCACTATGATCTTCACCTTGTTTCTTCGAAGGGAGCTCGGCCTCCGATTTCTGTCAGCAGCAATCTTTTACCTCTTTGCGATATCCTGCACCACTGCTACCGACGCCCGCCCTAGCTACCATGTCACCCCCGAGTTGAACTGGATGAACGATCCGCAGCGTCCGTTTTTCCTTGGAGAGGAATGGCATATGTATTATCTTTACAACGCCGATTTCAATGAAGCCAATCCCAGCGTAGGCGGTGGCACGGAGTGGTACCATGTCACGAGCACTGACTTGGTCCACTGGACTCGACGCGATGTTGCGATCGAAAAATATAAGCCAAACCAAAACGGGGTCTATCTCGGCGATATTGAGACTGGGAGTGCTGTCATCGACACTGATAATACCGCAGGATTTGGGCTAAATGCTGTCATTGCTCTTGTCACACAAATGGGAGATGGAATCCAACAACAGTCTCTTTTTTATTCCACCGATAATGGTTACACATTCACACCGTTCTCAGGGAATCCCGTGATGCCCAACCCCAACCTCGGTGAAAAACCCGACTTTCGAGACCCGAAGGTTTTCTGGGACGCTGCGCATTCGCAGTGGGTCATGACCCTTGCGGAAGGCAATCGAATTGGTTTTTACACCTCCTCAGACCTAAAAACCTGGGTATATAGATCTGGGTTTATTCCCCAGGATTCCGGGGTTGATCTTGGCGTTCTAGAGTGTCCAGACCTGTACCAGCTGGATGTGGACGAAGATACCACCAAGCGTACATGGATTCTTGCTGCCGGAGCGAACGGATATCGCTACAATAGAACGATTGGTATAGCGTATTGGATCGGGTCCTGGGATGGCGTTCACTTTACTGCTATCAACGCTTTCCCGCAGTGGATGGACAGTGGACCAGATTTTTATGCAACAGTGAGCTGGTCTGATCCTCTCCTCACCAGAGACCAGCTTTACGCCAGCCGTCGTGCTATAGGCTGGATGAACAACTGGGAGTATGCGAACAACCTTCCGTATTATGGTGGCTGGGCCGGCCAATTGAGTGTGGTTCGCAACATCAAGCTGAAAACGGTTGGGGGTGCTGTTACATTGGTGAGCATGCCAATAAGCTCATATGCAACGATCTTCGACACTAGCATCAACGTCTCTGGAAAGACCATCACAACCGACCCGACGACGGCATCGCTACCTGCGATGGCAGGCGGAGCTTACGTTATTCGCACGACCGTCTCAAAAAACTTCGGCGACGACGGGGACGAGGTTCGAATCATGATAAAGGGTGACGGTATGTACGCCACCACCATCGGTTTTGACTTTGTGCACGCCCAGGCATTTTTGGTACGGGACCATGACGGGATAGCCACGGACAGCATGGCTCAGGCGCCAAAACAGGTATATGATGCAATACGCACAGGGTCGGTTCCTATGGAAAGTAACACCGTCACCATATCAGTGTACGTGGACTGGAACTCGGTTGAGATTTTCCTAAACGATGGTGTAGCTTCTTTGTCCGGGCTTTTGTATCCTAACTCTGGCGCCGGGAGTATTCAAATGGTATCGGGTGGTGGCCAACTGACACTGGACTCGTTTACCTATGCCGACGCAATACCGTTGTGATCGAAGATAATCAGTCTGCACCATAGCCGGAAACCAACAGGGGTGCTGTGGCAGATCTCAGAGAAGATTTCGCTTTGAACCCGGCTAGGGAACACATTGTAGAGCTGATTTATATAGCCTATCAACTAATCTGTCGATATATAGAGGCGGCATTGTGACTCCAAATAAGACTCACTCTACGGTCTACACCCCATATAAAAATCCTATATTCCGTACTTTTATAATTTTCTACCTATGCAATTCAATACTTTACTTTCTCCGTGCAACAGTATATAGAACTCCCCCAAATGCAACAAACAGCCACGACTTTCCTATGGTCTCCTCGTGGTTTCTTATCTGAAACGCATCTTGGATGAATGGCAAACGGAAAGGGTCGTAATAGTAAAGAATCATTCTGCATCGACGATGTCTGGGAGAGGCTTTCGTACTGGGCTTGTAGCTGTTACTTTTAATTGAAGTAAGAATGTAACATATTTTATAAGTCTGAGCCTATTCTACGATAGAATCAGGACGTGGCTCAGCGTAAAATCAAAAGATGTGAAAAGTCTCCTCATGGTTGGAGAAGAACTCGGGTTGGAGGATGCCGAAAGTTTAATATTCATCGTTTACTAATCACCACAATCTGCATTGCACAGACCTATTTTTCAACCTTCCAATTCAAATTCAGTTAAGCTGCCAAGTCAACAACTAGAGAACTCCCCACAAGGCCCCGCTTTGGTGTTATGAGGCTGATCCTTGCCGGATGCTGGGTGAATTTTAATAGGCTGCACACATACCTGGGTCAAAACACCCATGGGGGAGTTCAGACTAGGATATGGATGTTGTGACATGGTCTAGAAAGCCACAAAGATGCATGCATGCACCCTTGTCTTGCATAAACGCCACGAAGCTACTGGACTCTTCGCTAACGCCATCACAGAATCTTACGGACATCGGGAAGCCATCAGCGATAAGCGAGACAACCCTTATGAAACTCAAGATCAAGAGGAGTAGGTAGCTTGAAGGCGGGAAGACCTTGCGAGGATCGGCTTACCCGTCAATATCAACCTAGACAGAGCGAAGGTAGTGCAAGTTGCCTCTAGCGGCAGACATATTAGTTACGACAAGCTCGTCCGAAATGAGGGGAAATATTGTGATTAAGTGGACTAATTCATCATACCCTTGGCAATGTGGTAAATGCCACTAGTAGAGCCCATGTAAACGTAAGGCGGGGTTGAAAAGGGGATTTTGTTTACCCCGCCACGTTCCTTCTAGCAATCACCTGTACAAAGATGTCACTATATAAACCTCATGCATGTCTTGCAAATATAGAGTAGAATGTCCTTGTTGTGTTAACCATTCATCACTCTTGACAATCGTCTAAATGAGACTGCGTTCTATCCAATATGTTTAGGAAAATCTTTATCCGTTACTTGCTGCTTCTTGGAGTGGGTATGCTTTGTGCGGCACAGCCATACAAGGAGCAGTACCGCCCTCAATATCATTTCTCACCTGAAAAAAACTGGCTGAATGATCCCAATGGAATGGTTTACCACAAAGGCATATATCACCTATATTTTCAATATAACCCGACGGGAACTCGTTGGGGGAATATGTCTTGGGGCCACGCCAGCAGCATAGATTTGTTGCATTGGACGCAGCACCCTATTGCTATAGAGTACCGAAAGGATGCTAGTGGAGTTGCTGAGGAGTATATCTTCTCTGGGACTGTTGTCGTCGATACCAACAATACTAGCGGATTCGGCACCGCTGCGAACCCCCCCCTCATTGCTATCTATACATCTGCGTATGCTCAAGATTTGTCGCTCCCGAGCGGCAAGACTGTCTCCAACGGTCAACAATCGCAGTCCATTGCTTACAGTCTCGATGACGGCCTGACATGGACGACATACGACAGCCAAAACCCAGTCATCCATTTACCACCATCACAATACCTGTCGGCAGATACGACGAACAACTTTCGAGACCCAACTGTTTTTTGGCATAACGGTAGACAACATTGGGTGATGGTTTTAGCATTGCCCAACGTACACAAGTTACTCATCTACACTTCCAGTGATCTGAAGAACTGGACGAATGTTAGTGAATTTGGTCCAGTAAATGCGATATCTGGCCAATGGGAATGCCCAGGAATATTTCCACTACCGGTCAATGGCGATACCAACAATGTGAAATGGGTGGCACAAATCGGTCTGAATCCTGGAGGCCCCAATATCGGATCGGGTACTCAATATATCGTGGGATCATTTGATGGTATCACATTTAAGGCGGATTCAGATAGCGTGTACGAGGCGATCGGCAAGCCGGAAGGTAGTGTTGTCATTGAAGACTTTGAGAGTAGCACTTGGGAGGCAATCAACTGGACCGCAACAGGCGGTTTTATTGGGAAAGGACCCGTTCCGGGAGGGGATGCCGGGAACAATTTGTTGGACACCTTTTTCGATGGAGACTTCCTCACTGGAACAATATCATCCCCAGCTTTTGAAATCAATGAAGCTTTCATCAACTTTCGTCTCGGTGGTGGATATCACCCGCACAATCCCTTAACCTACGGTACTGCTGACGACAGAGAATGTGCTCTCAATCTAAAGGTGGGCGGGAAAGTAGTCCGTACTGCAACCGGCCAAAACGATGGAACATTGACGTGGCAAGGCTGGGATGTAACAAGTTTCATCGGCCAAATAGCAGTCATTGAGGTGGTAGATTTTGCCACAGGAGGCTGGGGTCACATCATCTTAGATGAGATTATTTTCTCCGACTCTCTTGCCCAGGAACAGAAGGCAAACTGGGTAGACCTCGGTCCAGACTACTACGCAGCTGCAACTTTCAACGGTCTCCCCGAATACGAGCGTATTGCAGTTGGGTGGGCCAACAACTGGGTATATGGCGAAGATATTCCCACGGACTCATGGCGAAGCTCGATGTCCATCATGCGCAAATATTCTCTCGCCACTATCGATTCCAAAGTCTCTCTTTTGCAAACGCCTTACAGCATGGCCCCATTGGAACATTCACCAACATTATATGCACAAAGTTGGGCCACCTTACCAGGGCCCAAATTGAACATCCCAGTGACGGGGAAATCGTTGGACGTGGCATTGACTTTTCAGATTGTACCACAACATCCAATCACGAGCACGGTTTCAACCACAACTTCGGAAACCAAGACTTCCGCAACGACGCTTACAACTGTTCCAACTGGTTATCCATGCAATCGTGACAATTGTCTGCGCGCTTTCATACGTGAAGGCAAGTATCCAGACAATGGTTTCTGTAAGACCTTCACTGCGGCTTCTGCGACGGCTGGGTTTCCATCTTATGCTCAGGCTTGTGGGAAGGCCCCAACCCAGGCATCACGCATGTCATCAGCTTGTTCCTGTTTGCATCCGACCTCAACTAGTAGCACGGGACCCGAACCTACCTCCGTTCTAGGAGATTCTACAATTCGATTTCTCGTCAGGTCAAGCAACGATGGTTCACAGGGGACAGTGATCGGATATGATGCCTCAACGCGACGAGTTTTCGTTGACCGGACAAATTCTGGAGATATAAGCTTCAGCTCGCTTTTCCCAGGTATCTACTATGCCAACTTGGAGCCAGATGAGCAGGGCAAAGTAACTCTCCGTGTGCTGCTTGATTGGTCATCAGTTGAGGTATTTGGAGGCCGCGGCGAGAGCGTGATTACGGCACAGATATTTCCAAGCGATGTTAACCAGTCTATGTCTCTGCTGTCCAATTCAAACGCATTTAAGGCTGTCTCAATTATTATCAAGAATGTCACTTCATCATGGAGTTCTTAGATGGATCATCGAAGGTGGTGCAGAAGCTAGTGGTGTTATCGCTCAGCCTAATGAGGATGACTACGAGAGGGGCGAAGAAGAGACATCGGAGGCTAGAGCATGGGATAAATATGTTGATATTTAAAAAGATCTAAATTCGAAGGCCAGGGTGTATAATCTATTTGGCATATCTCAGATCCTTACGTAGCCAGAAAGTCTATTCCGCATCATGCGTCCCGTGTAAGAGATACTGACCCGAACAATATTACTCCTATCTGTTAGTTCCTCACTAACAGATAGGACCTTACCAGCTATAGCCTTGACGTTCGGGTTGGGAATAGTCACGTTCTTGACTGATAGATAGGACCTTCTCGGCCTTAGCCTTGAAATAAAGGTAACAGCGTACAAGATTGACTGTGCAACCTAAAACAGTCGTCAACGGGCGACAATTCGAAGGTTCTTTGCTTTCCTACCGACTATCCTTGAACTTTAAGAGTAGAAAATTCAGTTTCATGACTATTATAGCAGTCTTAACCTTCTAGTTCTTCTTCTCGATAATAACAGCCTCACTCGCAAACACATCTACTACCCCATTGTTCACACTCTCCCAAGTCTCCTTTCCAACAAATTTCCCTGTCTTCTCATCTACTGCCTGATTACCCCATGTCACCCCTGTCTTAGCAATAGTAGTCGGAGCCGATAGACGCTTGAACTTTAGTTTATTCCCAAAGATTGATGAAATATCGACATGTTTTACTGGCCGCTCATCGGTAGTGCTGTTGTACAATTGTGTGTTAAGAATAACCATCTTCTTGAGCTGATTGCCGCTATAAACGGCGTAGTGTGCGAGATCACTAGTATCGAGATGGGCGACTCGGTAGATCCGTGGAGAATTAAGACCGGAGATCGCGGACGCGTGGAAGAGGAGGCTGTAGTATCTGCGCAGTGAAAGTTGAGGAATAGTCTCTAAAAGTTTTAAGAACGAAGAAACTTACTGAGGATTGATATGTGGCTGAGGGGACAAGTCCGAACCACCGATAGGCTCCCAGAACGAGTAAAAGTAATCTCCTCTACCATTATGAAAGAAAATCCGATCAAGCCCAAGCGTAGCCATATAGAAGGAGTAATCGATTGTCCACAACAGCCCGCCCATAGTATTGGATACGCCATCTTTACCGTGGCATGCAGCACTGCTCGTCTCTCCCATGTGATATGTCTTACCAAGCGATTTTGCAGCTGCAATTTCGCCAATATAAGCACTATAGTATTGTACAGTTTTCAAATGGTTGATGTAATCCTCTATTTTGACGAGGGCTCCGTTGGCAGCTGCGAAGGCGTTAGTGTCAGATCATGCGAAGGGCTAAATAGGAGAGAGTACCGGTGCAGACATTTCCTTGGTAAGCGTGGGACGAAAAGATTGTTACTTGTTTAAGTTTCGACACGCCGAATTGGAGTGCCTGTACTAATGTGAAGCCTGACCGTACAGCAGGCGATGCCGCAATAGATCCGTACTGGAAGCTTTTTCCGGAACTCAACTGTGGGAGCCACTCAAGAGTCTCTTGGACATAAGCAGCCATGCTCCAGGTATCGTTTGGCCGGAAGTCGTAGCTGGCCATTGTGAAGTGATCGGGCTCATTTCCAAGTTCATACGCAACAACCTTTGATTGATCGAGGTATTTCAAGGCTGCCCGGAGTTCGGCTTTGGGGACCTCGATGTCGTCTGGTGCTATTAGTCATTGAAAAGTTTAAGAGGTAAAGGAGAGCATACTTCGTCCTAAATTAAGCCCAAAAATGTATTCCTGCTTTGAAGGCATGTTCTCATTCATGGCCGTAAATAGGCCCCTGCTAAATGAAATATCAATTGCTTCCGTACTCCCAGGACGGTAGGTGCTATTCATGGACTCTGGGCAATTTTCACAATACGCCGCTTTATCTTGTGTATTACCACCTAGACGAAGGATTGGAAGTGTTCCGGATATGTCTTTAACATTCTGGAGCAATTGTCTCGAAAAGAGATTTGGCGATTTTTCGGCCCCTATAAAGTCGACACTGTAGCAAAATCTTTATATCTTAGCCATTATGAGAGCAGTGTGCGTATGGATTTAGACATACTCAATGGACACTGAGATCAATTGGTCGTTGAGCGGCATAGAGTCCCGCGCTCCAGCCGATACGTCAAAAAAAACAGAGACATCCGAAAAGCTTAATCCACTTTTTGTGTTGTCTATGGCGATAGTCGAAGCTAGGGGAGGCCAAAATGCCAACGCCGCAACTATAGTGGTAATAATTCGTGACATTTTAAATAGCAGGAAACATTGACAGGTAGGAACTAAAGGGTAATTTCTATTATCTACGAACGATAGAAGATATTTATACTCAACTTCATTCCTTACATTTTCATCTAATGTATTCGGCTTTTGAGCTTCGTTACCGAGGTGCGGGGATATAGAGTTATGGGAATAATCCGGGGTAGTATGTTAAAAGGGGAAAGGGGTTTCTAGTACGGGGAAATCGACTGACAAAACAATGCAGTCGGCAAGGAAGGACGGTAGTCCTTTGCTGCGGGAGGGGACTGCGGAGTCCGCACTTCCCTCCACTTTAATTCATTTGTAAGTTATATTCAGCTTTGGTTGCAGGGTTCGGCTATTGAGGCTCACAGTGTTTGGCTTCCAACCCAAAAGCCGACGTCAGGAACCAAGCTTAAGATATATGACCAACTATTAGTAATTAAGCATTTATGGAGCAGCAAAAGAGGGAGTGTAAGTATGAAGTATCCAATCTAGTAGCATAAGTGAAAAGAATGTGCCAAAAAAATTAAGGTTGTGTGTGGTACAATGGGGTATGATTTTTTTGTACGCGGCTTTACCATTCCGAAGTGCACCTGCACCGCCCATACCTAAAATCTGGCGTAGTCAACATGATCGATTCCACATATATCCTCAAACAAAATGTTCAGCTTTAATTAGCACCTATAGATTAAAGATGTAGCTATCCTGAAATACATAACGTGAGATGGTTAATTATTGGCAACACCCGAAGTTAGCTCGGTAAATATCTAGGCTCATCCTCGGGTCATGCCGTAGCAGCACAATGCGGGGGACCAACCCCATACGTTTTTTCAAAGGCCGATCGGTTAGAACAACAGGCTTGGCACCATCCGGGCTGGGAAATCGGCAACTTTACAGTAAAACAGTAAGTCGGCTTCCGATGCCAAGCCTTATCGACGGGTTTAAAGGAATCCTGGGGAATAACGTGTTATTTCCCCAGGATTCCTCTAAACCCATAAAAAATTACATATAAAGACATACTCCCCCACATACTCCTTCCCCAGACCACATACGAAGATTCCCAACTTAGGCGGGGGAAAATCACCACTCAATAATTTTCACATCGCACTTGGTTGTCCGGTGACAAGACAATCAGTCAGTATGGCAAAATCCACTTTTAAGAACTTGCGGGTGTATACCCTCGCAAGCGTGGCATATATGGGCTCCTTTCTTTTCGGTATGCTTGCCTACATTTGGAACTGGTTCCAGTGCAGCCACTAACCATGACAGGCTATGACACTGGCGTGATGGGTAGTGTGTTGGCCTTAAAGAGCTTCAAGAAGGATTTCGGACTTCCAACGGATAGTTCTGGATTTTCGGATAGCAGAAATGCAAAGATCGCATCAAATGTGGTCTCATTATTAACGGCAGGATGTTTCTTCGGCGCTATTGGGGCTGCCTTTGCCAACGAAAAATTTGGCCGTCGATACACCCTTATGGTCCTATGTGTCATTTTCCTCATCGGTGCCGCTGTCCAGACCGCAGCCACCCACCAACTTTCGTACATCTACGCCGGGCGTGTCATTGCTGGTCTGGGAATCGGAGGCATGTCAGCCATCACCCCGGTATTCGTCGCAGAGAACTGCCCACCTGAAGTTCGAGGCCGAATCACGGGGTTGTTCCAAGAGTTTTTAGTCGTTGGCGTCACCATCGCATACTGGTTGAACTATGGTGTGTCTCGGAACATAGCTCCATCAACCGCGCAATGGCGCATCCCAGTCGGGTTTCAAATGGCCCCTGGTGCTTTTATGTTGGTCGGTCTTTTCTTCCTCAAGGAGTCGCCGCGTTGGCTAGTGAAGCAGGGTCGATACGACGAGGCCACCGCATCTCTCGCCTACATGCGCCGCGAGGAACCAGGCAGTGTAGAAGTTCAACGGGAACTCGCTGAAATCCGGGCTTCCATCGAAGACGAACTCGCAGCAACAGAAGGCGTCACCTGGAAGGAAGCATTGCGTCCCGGCAATCGAATCCGATTCGTCAATGGGTTCATCATCATGTTCTGGCAGCAGTTTTCGGGAACCAACTCGATTGGCTACTACGCTCCCCAGATATTTCAAACAATTGGGGTTGCCAAAACCAATGCCAGTCTATTTGCAACTGGTATTTATGGCATTGTTAAGATGATTTCCACTGGCATATTTTTGTGCGTGGGTATCGATAAGATAGGACGTCGCCGGTCCCTGATGGCCGGTGCGGCCTGGATGTCTGTCATGATGTTCATACTTGGTTCCGTGCTTGCCACCCATCCCCCAACGAATGTTAACACCGTCTCGCCGGCCTCTATCGGTATGGTCGTCATGATATATCTGTACGTTATTGGGTACTCCGCCTCATGGGGCCCAATCCCGTGGGTCTATCTGTCGGAAATCTTCCCAACACGACTTCGCGCATACGGTGTTGGTATGGGATCCGCAACGCAATGGCTGTTCAACTTCGTCATCACTTACATCACGCCGGCTGCCATCAACCACATCGGCTGGAGGACATTCATCATGTTTGGTGTCTTCTGTTTATCGATGGGTGTGTGGGTCTTCCTATTCGTTAAGGAGACCAAGGGTCGTACGCTCGAAGATATGGATATTCTATTTGGAACTGTCGATATGGAACGCCGGAAGAATGACATTGAGCATATGATGCAGAAGGCCGTGTTTGCCGAGGATGAAAATGTTACTAAGGTCGATAACAGCCACGTGGTAGAGCTAGAGAACCGTGTATAGAGAGTAGTAGTCGTCAGAATTAGATTATCCTACTGGACCCTAGTTCTGGGCTGGGATGGCAATAAAGTCTAGAATCTGAATACCCTAGCCGCCTGATATCCGTGATTATGTATATAACAATAGCGAACGAGTCCCCCGTTGGATATATACCTGGTGTGCGTCACGGGGGACCGGTGGTCTCGAATCGGCCGGTTTGATAGATTTCCAACCAAGACCGCCGTGGTCCCCGAATGGTTTCTTGGCAAGCCGGTGGGGGGCCGTGGGTTATTACCTTTAGACCGGACTATGGTCCGGCCCGAAGATTTGGGACCAGACCGATGGTCTGGTCTGGTCGGGCCGCCGATGGGGTCGGTTCCCCACGACGCACACTGAATATACCGCGCGTTCCCTCATTCAAAAGCTCGATGTGTTTGATGTCTTGCAGCTGCAGATTTATACGTTATGACCACTTACTGAACCATTTTGCATGTCGACTCCAGGGTCAAAACAACATCTCAGGCGTCAGATATGAACAACATATTTTTCATTTCTGGTTCTAATCACTGAATACATCCTACCAAATATTACGTGGCGGTTAATGGCTTGCGCGCCCAAACACGCCTCCTAAAAGCATTGTTAGCATTAATCAACCTCACTCCCATTAACCACATGGAAGAAACTACGAAAACTCACGTGAAATGGTAGATATGCAATCCCGATCCCGAACCTTCAGTCAGCTCCTTCCTCACCTTGGCGACATATACTCTGACCTCGTCAGCACTCCATGGTTGGGGTCTGCCGTGTTTCGTCAAGAGCCACATGGCCCATCCCTCCAGCCCGCTCTTCCAGTGGACAGCATTCACGCGCCCCGCGTCCTTGTATACGGGGTGCTTCGGCCACTCTCCAATGGGGCATTTGTACAATTTTTCACGGATTTCAGTGAAACCAGCAGCGGCAATCGTGTCGCGCATAGTGGTTTGTGTGTCCAGAGGACGGCCGGCATCTGCGGCGCAGTCTAGGAAGGTTTGACCCCAACCTGCGAGCAAGGAATCGGGCTTGAGAGAACCGTCGTCAGACATAACCCGCACGTCTAGTTCGACCTGTTCAATCCATCCGCCCGGTTGGAGATTACTACAAGACATCAGTACAATGCACGTATAAGCGGATGAGGAACGCACTCGTAGCAGCGCCTGTATAGCGTTGCCCACTCCTCGGGTTTAAAAGCGCCGAGGAGGAGGCGGAGATGGATCAGATCGAACTTATTGTGCCATGTCCATTCTTGCGTTATGTCGTCCACTTCGAATATGCAGTTAGGAGGGACCCAAGTTACGGGCGGGGGATATAGGTCAACGCCGTGGATGGTAACTAAGATACATTAGCTCACTGCGGATGCTTGACAGACACATGTCGACTTACTTCCAGGAAACCTATCAGCGACCTGGACGGCCCATGTTCCGTCTCCGGTGCCGAGGTCAATTATATGCTACTCGGAGGTTAGCAAGCCATATCAACCAACGAATGACCGTTGCATACTTGAGCATTCTCCGCAATGGGAGAGCGGAAGAGGGTGTTCTCTTCTTGGCAGTCGAGGATTTGGTACACAAGGTGACCAGCTTCGAACGTCTCGAATTGCTGCTCGTCAGACGGTCCCCAATAATTGTCTTCTCTTATTGTCTGATATCGCCTGCCATTCTCAATATATCCCCTGTACATAGAGGACGCAATAGAAGTCGTCTCACTGCCGACTGTCAGATTGTGCTCAATTTGAAGAGTGGCGCCAGAGGCTACTCACGATAAGGAGTCATCGCCACCGTACGACGAGTCCCAGTCATCCTACACAAGGGAATGTCAGGAATAGTACCGTAGAATGCTAGCAAGCACAGTATAAGAACTCACTATCTCTACAAGTCCATCCTCTGGGAGTGGTTCCTGTGGTATCTCCGCATATGCTAGAGTTGTTGGGACTGTGGCTGGGGATGTAGGTGCTGGGGATGTAGCTGCTGGGGATGTAGCTGCTGGGGATGTGGCTGGGGCGGTTATGGGTTCCGCTGTGGACCCGACGATCGCAGGAAGGACTGGCGTCGGAACGCTCGGTTCTGCTGAAGAAGAGGCCTCCACAGGGGCCACAGGGGCGGACCCTGCAGGTTTTTCAACGTCTTGAGATGCTGGGGCAGCCATGTTGGAGTAGAATGAGGACAATATCAGCAGGATGTAGTATGTAAGTTCTCCCTTGGGTGAGGGGCCGATTCGGAGAATCATATACTGTACTAGCTCTAGCTTACGGGGTACTATACCCTCATTAGCTGGAGAAAAATCCCTTAGTATTTCCGCTTCCGTGCTGGGCTGGAGTTATCCGTACGGGTTAGACCCACAATCATGGCGGCGCGGCGGCGCGGCGGCGTGGCAGTTGCCGTTCCTTCTCCGTACCACCGTGCGAGCACAGTAGATAACGCAACGTGGAGACTATTTGTACGTACATTACAACATTAAAAGAGTTACCAAGAGGATTTATAGAGAAGATGAGGCTATTCCCTCCCCATTTCCTGTCTCCACAACAGGTTCAAATCATACTCGCTCGTACCGTACCGTACGGGTCCGGACCGTATCGTGCCGAGCTTGTTATAAGTCAGGTACTTACCCCTCTTATCTTATACGTAAGTGTATATGCTAAATTGCCAAGGGTCGTTGGCGGCCTACACCAGGGCCATACCGCGAGTATCGTCATACTAACCTTACTGAAACTGTAACAGTTCCACAATGTTTGCCTCGTTAGTCTCCTCGCATGCGTTTATCGGAGCATTGAAATAAGTTGGTGTCCCTAATGTCTTTGGTTTTCTCCATCCCCTAACTTTCGCCTCCAGACTGTCGGGTTTTGAGAATCAAAAATCATCGTCATTCTATAGCCTCTACACCAACCACAACGCAGCATTTGTTTCCATTTGGGACCGTGCTTGAGACCTGTCGCATAACATGGCAGCCACCAACAACAATCTGCCGTCGCGCATCCTCGCTGGCGTATCAATCCCCGATACCCCTCTCATCGCCAAGGCACTCGAGTTCGCTCGCGCCCACAGCGATGACTTCGCATACAACCACATCATTCGTTCCATGCTCTTCGGATTCATCATCACCGCAAAGATCCCCGCCATCGCTGATCGCGATCTCGAGGTCCACGCCGTCGCCGCTCTGCTGCACGACATCGGATGGGACCCGAGCGGTGAGCTCGTCTCGGAGGACAAGCGCTTCGAAGTCGATGGAGCAAATGCCGCTCGGGATTTCCTGCATCGCGAGGCACCCCACTGGGATAAGCATCGCGTGCAGCTCGTCTGGGACGCTATCGCCCTGCACACCATCGGCTCCATCGTCTTCCACAAGGAGGCCGAGGTGCAGGCCAGCAGCTACGGGATCTGGGCCGACTTCCAGGGGCCAGATCGCGTCCACGGTGGCTTGTTGACCTGGGATGAGTACAATACGGTCGTGAAGGAGTTTCCGCGCCTTGAGCTGATGGCAAACTTGAAGAAAGTCATGTGCCACCTCTGCGTCACGAAGCCACAGACGACCTATGATAACACTGTCGGCGAGTGGGGCGACAAATACGTCGATACTTACGACCGCAAGGGCAAGCTGACCCAGGACCTCCTGGATACGTGCGATCTCGACTCAAAGTAGTCGTGGCCTGGCGTTGTTTTCACCATGTCCTCATGAGTTACGATCAACTGGGAAGATCAACTAAAGACTTTACAAACAATTGTGAAGGTCACTCATAGTCAATCACACGTCATTGGTTTACGAATAATTATGAATATTAATCCAAGCCAATCTTCCCTCCATGCGTGTGCATGGTACAAAGTTATTATCGTGATGTGATAACGTATAAACCCAGCGAATGATACACTTTAACGCGCCTACACAATACCATTACAAAACAGAATATTCGGTCGCATATTCCGCAACGGACACTAAGGTTTGTGAGACAACGCACCCAGCCAATGCTGAAATCTCCTCGAATGGGATTGCAAGGGGAATTGAATGTTTAGCAGAGGAAACCAACCAACAGCGCATGACGAAAAACCCCATTACAGCAGGCTTACAACTTGACCCTGACCAACATAATTCCAATCTGAAATGTATGTTTTAAATCCTTTAGATTCGCCATTTGAGGTTGCATACGCACCTAACCGGGTACCTATTTACAATCCATCTGTTAGTTTCAAGTCTTGCAGTGGGCGAATGATGAAGTACCTGTAAAACTGTAACTAAGTCCCAGCGCTAATCCATAACCTATAATTTGCATATTCGAGGGGGCAGAATTAGGACCAGCAGAGAAAACATAATGAGTTAGATTGGAGGCCTGGATCTTCATCGTGATGGGGTGTTTTAACCATGCAGCTGGTATTTCTTTAAGTACTGTTGCTGGCGCCGCAGCTGGAATCAAGGCAGAATAACCTCTGAGGCGTAAATGAGGGGCTGATAACTTTAGAGAGTTCGGAAGCATAATAATGCCAAGGTCAAAATGTGAATTCTTTAGGTTTCAAATAATCAGCCTTGGCCCCTCTATGACGGTTAATGTTGTGAATTAGGTTACGTACCTGGTCTAGGAATGCTGAGAGTCCGACCTCCTGTCCCTCCACACGTAAAGAGGAGGCATCAATGCTGACGCTATAGGTGAACAACGTATGAGTCTGTCTACGTGCAAGAAATGTCTGGTTTTGCGGACCAATGAAGCTGCTATTGTGTCCTGAAAGGTTTGACACTGAAGATTTAAGTCTTAAGCTATATGGGTGATTCCGTGGTGAGATGGCATAATTGCTCTGTAAAGGAAGACGCCAGTGAACTAAGTGAGGCGGTAGTAAAGAATTTGGCGCAAAATTGATGTGATCGGGTGCATTTACCAGGGAACCCTCGCCTTTAGACACCAAGTCTGTTAAGGGAAGACTCCAGCCGTTCATGTGGCCGCTGACATGGGCAAATTCTGGCCATAGTCCCTTATTCCACGTAACTGGTACCAAGACTGTTTCACGACCCATCGGGCAAGACTTGTCTGGACCGGTCCGCATGGCAAGAGCGCACGCCCACCATCTTCCATTGGCATCCTGGAAAAGGTCGGCATGGCCAACGGCTTGAAAATAGGACGTTGTGTTGGCGTTTGTCAAGACAGGATTGGCGGGATTGGCTTGGTAAGGACCGTTGATATGCCTCGACCGTGCCATTGATACTTGATGATTTGGACCAGTCCCTCCTTCGGCTATCATCAGGTAGTAATAACCATCCCTCTTGTAAATGTGTGATCCCTCTGGCGCCAAAGCCCCAGTGCCATTCCAAATGTTAATGATAGGTCCAACTTCTCCAGTTTTGATGTTTATAGACGCTTGGTCAATTCCTGGCTGAAGTTGCCAGGGGTGGGCTCCAGTAAGGTACAAGTGATGATCGTCGTCCCAGAATAACGAAGGGTCATAGCCATTAAACTTGAAATGGATCGGTTCAGACCAAGATGAAGACGAATATGGATTTTTCGAAACCATGATAAAGTTCTCCCACTGCATTGAATCATTCACTTGTAGGTCGGCATGGACTAGAGTTGTGACAAGGTAAAAAGTATCCCCATGATATCTCAACGTTGGTGCCCAAACCCCCCCTGAGGGACTCTATGCAAATTCCGGGGATAGGAGCGCTTATAATCAGGATATATGAAACCTCACCTAGGAAAGTATTAGTATATAATACGTTCTCTAGAGACACTCCCACATTTGCAAGCCACTCTCTTCTTTAGCTCGGTGAAAGATGGCGCTTTCCGAAGTTTTCTCTTGGCGCACAAATAGCGACAAACTTATCTTATCCTGGTCAAATCTATTCTACGTCATCTTTGCCATCTGCGCTGTCAACAGCCTGCGAATCCTCTACACAATCCTCTACAACGTCTACTTACACCCTTTAAGGCGTGTCCCTGGTCCACAATTATGGATTGCATTTCCGATCCTACAACACATTTCAAGCCTGCGAGGAAACCGCGAATTCAAAATACGCGAGTTTCACGAGAAGTACGGCGATATTGTTCGCTGGGCGCCTGATCATGTTACCTTCAGTAACGCACAAGCATGGAAGGATATCTACGGCCATGGTCACACTGAAGTTCCAAAGTATTTCCCTCCAGGGGTTCGCGACGGCGGAACTCCTAATATCGTCCACTCGAATGCTGCCGACCATTTCCGCTTTCGCCGGGCCATGCTCCCCGCCTTCTCCAACGCAGCTCTAAACCAACAAGAGACCTTGATCATGGTCTATGTGGACCTATTGAAAGAGCGATTGCATGAGGTGGCTTCCTCAGGACAACCGACAGACATAGTCGAATGGTATACGTTTACCACGTTCGATCTAATTGGGGATCTTGCTTATGGTGAATCATTCAACGGGCTGAGAGAACGTAAACAGAATGAGTGGGTTGGTAATATTCAGAAGATGATGAAACTGTACCCAATACTTGTCATCTCATCATTGTCACCATTGATCATGAAGTTACTACTCTTAGCTGCCGGGCCTCAGATCAAAAAGTCCAAGGCACAACACGAGCAAATGTCTAAAGCGCTCGCAATGAAAAGAATCCAGAATAAAGACCAAGAACACCGTGGCGACTTCATGGACTTGATGATGCGATCGCGCGGGGAAAAGCACGGTTTGACCGATCTTGAGCTTGCATCAAATTCAGACACCCTTATTGTGGCTGGTTCAGAGACGACAGCTACGCTACTTTGCGGCGTGACTTATTACTTATTAAGCAATCCAGAATCGTTCGCGACATGTAGAGACGAGGTTCGGTCAGCTTTCTCTTCAGCGGATGAGATAACATTCAAAACTGCCACCGCTAAGTTGCCATATATGATGGCCTGCTTAGATGAAGCTTTACGACTATTTCCACCTATACCACTCACACTTTCCAGGGAAATTCCTGCAGGCCAGACGGCAGTGATTATGGGACAGGTTTTCCCAGAAAAGGTATGATTCCTGTAATCCGAAAGGTCACAGCAAGCTAACGGCCGTTCTTCAGACTCAAGTCGGTGTCCATCACCTTGCCACGTACCACTCGAGCCGCAATTTCCATCTGGCGAAGGAATTCCACCCCGAACGCTGGCTCCCTGAAGCGAAGTCGGATCCAAAGTCTCCGTTTTTCAATGACAACAGAGAGGCTCACAAGCCTTTCAGCTTTGGCCCGCGTGACTGTATTGGTCGCAACCTTGCGTATCATGAAATGCGCCTGATCCTAGCGCACCTACTATGGACCTTTGATCTTACACTATGTGAAAGTGCGAAAGACTGGGCTGAAGAGCAAAATATTTTCGCGCTATGGGAAAAACCCCCTTTGATGGTCGATATCCGTGCAAGGCAAGCAGAAGGGGACACTTGAAAGTAGAGCTGAAGGTCGGATGGAGATAGCAGGTTGGAGACAGTTTCCTCTGGAGTGAACAGGGTAAATATTTCAGATGTATAGACGGTTATTGTGACTTATCCCGTTTTATGAAGGTCTAGCAATAGAATCATGTAATGCCTTCACAATATAAAATCGTTCCATGGCCTTTAGATCATACATCTGTTTCTCATAATCTCTAGCCACACCATGACAATTTAATTTTAAAAATCATACATAGCATGTTGGTTGGCGCCAGCAAATACCCGAATATTCAGCGCTGATCATTCCAGGTGTAGGATTCTAGGACGTCCGGGTTGGAACGGGACACTTCACCAATTACCAGGCTGGCCTTACGGGCCTATTGTGTACTATAGCGCCCGCATTTAAACGCGGGTGCCCCAACACGACTAAGTGGCTGAGTGGGACATAAGGCCGGTGGGCTGGAGTGCGGGGAAGTCTATGGGGGTCTTAATAATCCCATGTCATGCACCACTTCTCTTAGATTATCGACTTGTCCTCTCTAACATTCGAAAGTAATCTTGACAGAATCGAACTAAATAACCCCTCATATTCTTACCTACTGCTTGCAGCTCGTCCAGTTACGACTACTTGTACTGTATTAAGATTGGGATATTACTATTGTCAAACAATGTCTCCTAATACGTGGCAAGCCTGCGATTCCTGTCGAATTCGTAGAATTCGCTGCGGAAACCGTAATCCCTCACCATCTACATCTGGCTTGCGGACCGGGGAAACTCAGTCGACGACCTTGTCTCCCCAAAACTTGGCTTGTCAGAATTGTTCGGAGTCGGGTATTCCTTGCACCTACGACCTTCCACTTCGGATACGAGGTCGGCGCCCAAAGTAAGTTACCTTTCCATTCACTTGGCCAAAATAGACAGACATTGAGTTTTGATCATTTTAAGGCAGGCTGCTACGCCGGATCAAATCACCGAGTCATCTTTATATTCGACATGGAGGTTGTCTCAATCCTCTCTACCTCTCGATTCGGTTTCTCCAGAGGACGAGCAATCAACTAAAGACAACAATTCAACCGCGAAACCCAGCGATGTTTTATACTCTGGGCGAGCAGCACCGAGTGACCTAGAGAACACCGACTATCAGTGGAGTGACTTTCAGGCTCCAATCTCTCCTTTTTCAGTTGACGATGTTACTATGTTTCATCAACTCGACAGGCCTCCTGAACTAGCTTTCTCAGCGGACAGAATATGCCAAAGGGCTACTTTCGACATCATAATACAAGATTGGATGGATTTGATTTATCCTCTAATTCCCATCTTACATCGTCCAACTTTCCGAAATGATCTTGCTGCTGGTAGGGAAGAGTCTGACCCTGTTTTTTTCTCTTTCCTCGCGTCAATGTGTGCAGCGCTTGTAGGCATGGTTCCAAGCCTGTTTTGGAAATACAGCAACCTCGATATTTCATTTCCATTCAGAAATCGTACGCAAATGATTGATTTCTGCCATGAGCTTGTAATGGGATCCCGTCGGTCAGATTACTTCGATACCTCAACGCAGGAGAAATGGGGCATCTCGTACCTACTAGCGGTTGCGCACGGCAATCGTGGATTTCTCAATCGTTCACTCAGCCTAGCTGCAGAAGCGCGTCATCATATCCAGCAATTAGACTGTCGGCACTCTTCTAGTTATCAACATCTCACCCCGACTGAACGAGAATTGAGGAAAATATCGTTTTGGCTATCTTCTTGCGGCTTCTTGTGTGTTTCTACCCCTTAATATTACAAGATTGCCAAAACAAAGCTGACAAAACCTAGCCAAGTATCACTATTAGACTCAGATACACAACATCACCATCGGTCACAAAGCGCATGGTTCGAAGGACTTGACTTAGAGTACTTACTACCTCTCGAGGTAGAGGATGAGTCTAGTCCGGAGGGAGAAAGCTTCTACCCAAACGGCCTCGGAAAATCAGTAACGAGTGGTATAAATACCCTCGTGCGGCTATACTTGCTCGCTCTCCCCGGTTCCCCGTCTAGCGTATCGGAAATCGAACCAAAAAGTGACAATTCAATTTCAACACAACCAACACAGGGAAACACGTCGCCGCAACTAACAGAGCTGAAGTGGCGATTCCAACGTCTGAAATACGCGCTCGATGATACATGTAGTGAGTTTCGAGAATGGACAACTGATATTGGGGATGACCCCTTCGCAAACAATGATCAGCATAGTCGAAGCTCTATGGACCGGCAATTTGGAATCATGAAAGCAAACATACTTGTCTCCCATCTCTGGCTCCAAAGCGTAATCCTTGAAGAAATCATATCTCTTCACACATTTGAAAAATTGCAACTAGCAGGCACCGAGAAGCGGGAGAACCAGCTGCAGAATTTATGGAATGAAAGAGAAGATATCAGTCGCCAACTACTGCATATACTGCATATCTATCCAGACGCGAACCTAGAAGCTAATGGGATCTCTCTGGTGGGATTGCTCCCTTTTATTCCTTTCTTCTACAGACGTGCTGATTGTCGTCTCACAGGTATATAAGGTGCGAGCAGTGGCGTCAACGTTGCTCGACTGCCCGTACAAGCACAAGAAAGCAGTTTTCCAACGAACGAACTTCTACATCGACGCATTCACTCGAATACTTTCCAGAATAGACAAGAGCCTGCATGAGCCCGCCATGGAAAGTACATAAAAAGCTAATCGCTTCGAAGGGCAGGATCCATTTAATGCTGTCTCCATAATTTATATACCACTATTCCGCAATCTCCCCCCTTCATCCATTACATAAGTTTTTCTAGGGTGGCTGAATAAGTGAATGTCTCCTTCATAGTAACTTGTCGACGTGCCAGAATGTTGATTGATGAATTTCCAAGCAAGATATCGTACTGTCCTTTTGTGACCTTCCATGAATCGATTGCTGTGTCCCAGAAAGCAAATGATTCAAAGGTTATGTTTGCCATAGCCGTCTTGCATTGTCCTGCTATGAGATCGACCTTGTCAAACCCAGCAAGCACTTTGACTGGCATATCGTCGTTTGAATCCAAGGCAGCAACGTATATCTGCACCACCTCTTTACCAGATTGGTTACCAACATTAGTAACATCAACGTCCACCTCAAGTTGGGTGCCATATACCACCTCATCACCACTAATTCGAATATTGGAAAACTCAAAAATTGTATAGGACAAGCCGAACCCAAAAGGGAACTGTATCTTATCTGGATGTTTGTCAAAATGACGATAGCCAACTTCGATGCCTTCTTTATAGTGCACTTGCATGGTGTTTAAATTGCCAGGGAAATTGCCATATGATGGACTGTCCTCTATTCGGTGTGGAATTGAGATAGGCAGCTTGCCGCCTGGAGATGATATGCCAAAAAGGACGTCGATGATTGCGTTGCCGCTTTCTTGACCAAGGAACCAAGTCTGCAGTACGGCAGGCACTGAGGAAAGCCAGGGCATTGAGATGGCGGAACATGTGGAGTTGAGGACGATAGTGTTGCTGTTAACCTTAGCTACAGCTTCAATTAGTCGGTCCTGTGATCCATTCGCAGGAAGCTCCATGGTCTGTCTGTCCCAGCCTGTTTCGATATTAGCCGGTATTCAGGCGAGGAGAAAGCAAGGATTTCGTACCCTCGGTCTCCCTCTCAACAGTGTTTCCTACAAAAATCAACGCAACGTCAACAGAACGAGCAGCGTCAACCGCGGCTTGTAGAAGATCCTCATCGTACTCCTGCTGTGTCATGAAACCGAGATCGAATCCCACCATGCCCGTTATCAAAGGCATTTCAGGACTGAAAGGTGCGCCAAATGATTCTACACGGATTCTATACTGTTCACCTTGTATGAATGCAAATTGTTTCCTTTCCTCTTGGCCGGTCATCATCCCAACGTTTTGACTTGTGTGCACGACTTCGTCATTAATTAAAAAATTTGTGAGTCCCATGGTAGAAAATGCAAGATAGTGTTATCCACTGACAGTGGGCTGATAAAATCCCTCGAGTACAACAGCTGCACAGCGATTTTCGACGCCAAGATACTTAGACGAATAGGTGTTGATAGTTGCTTCAGGCTGAGATTGCAAATCGGGGTTCTGGTAACGGCGTAACGTAAACCCAGGGTTGCCGTCAATGTCAACGACACCCTCCTTCCAGTCAGGAAGCTTGCGGAAAACATGGGCTCCTTTACGGTTTATTTAGCACTGCCTATTCTCCGCGAAGTGGTTTTGACTGACCTTGTGCATAACGGATCTCGACGTCCGGCGGTAAAAGTTCCTGTAGGGCTTCAAAGGGTGTGACTTTGTAATGGCAATTGACGATAGCAGAGCCTCCTCCATGGGCAAAACAACATTTTCCCATACCTAAAATGGCTATGGAGCGGAGTTTGCCACGATTGAGAGGCAAGAGTTCACGTTCATTCTTCAACAACACAATGCTGTCTGATCCCGCCTTGCGAATCAATTGACGATGTGTTGGTTTGTTTTCGGCTCGTTCTGGTACATCGCTAGACTTGCCTAATCGTCCAGCACGTTCGGCAAACCTTAGAACCGACAAAGCAGCTCTATCGACGGAATCAAGGCTAAGGGCTTTTTGGTCGATAGCTTCGGTCACATTATTAAAAGTCCTGCGATACGCAGGACCTGGCATTTCCAGATCTACCCTGGTAACAGTAAGTAGCATTCAATTGGGAATTGGTTATACTAACCCTGCAGTTAGTGCTTCTGCAACAGAATTTGTTCCCCCCCAGTCACTCATGACAAGTCTAGGCAACCATTTAGAATTACTGTTAATAGAGTCTTGCTGAATACATACCCATCATATCCCCATTGTTCTCGGAGTATTGTCTGTAACAGGTGCTTGTTACTGTCCACATGTGTGCCGTTAACTAAGTTGTACGCGGTCATAAGTGCCCATGGCTTTGATTTTCGTATAACAATCTCGAAAGATTTCAAGTAAATCTCACTAGAGCAAAGTCAGCTACTATAACATGATAAATTTGTGAAGGAGATGTTTTCACCGTAAAGCTCTTTCGCCAACCTTCACGTCTATTGTGTATCTCAAAGTCTCCTGCTCATTACAAGCGTAGTGCTTGACTGTTGCTCCAATGCCCCTTGCTTGTAGTCCGCTGATATACTTAGATGCCAGCTCTCCAGTAAGCAAAGGGTCTTCAGAAAAAGCTTCAAAGTTTCTGCCACCGAGGGGTGATCGATGAAGACATGTCGTCGGACCTAGTCTGAAAGCGTTGGACATTAGCAGAATAGGACTTAGAGAATAGAACGGCCAACATACACAGTTGCTACACCTTTGGAAATGGCTTCTTCTGCAAGAGCTTGTCCTATCATTTCTACTTGTTCTCTATCCCATGTAGCAGCCAGAGCCACCGCAGCAGGAAAGCATGCCGCAGGGACACCGTCGAAAAACTGCGAGCCGCGTACTCCATTTGGACCGTCGCTCACCTAGTCAACGAGTTAGCGACAGACTTTGGCAAAGAGGGTATATACTTGTACCTTCACCGATGAAACCCCCAATCTA
This sequence comes from Pseudogymnoascus sp. VKM F-4518 (FW-2643), assembly GCA_000750925.1. Lineage (NCBI taxonomy): Eukaryota > Fungi > Ascomycota > Leotiomycetes > Thelebolales > Thelebolaceae > Pseudogymnoascus > Pseudogymnoascus sp. VKM F-4518 (FW-2643). Next base: position 40,046 of record JPKC01002561.1, read on the forward strand.
TCAATTGCTGCCGTCTGCCACAAGTTGGCGCCAGCAAGAAGCGAGACCTAAACGTTGTTAGTGCTCGAGTAACGTATATGTAACAGCCTACGCTTCAACCACCTTTTCTTTGAGGGTCAAGCGCTGCAAAATCTCCTTCGGATTTGGTGGTGTGAGAGAATCCATTGCGAGTTTTATCTTCGGCAGCTCTACTTCGTCTAAGTAGCGTGTTGTAGACTAGCTTCTGTGCTCACGCGTAGTTGATTTCGATGATATGATGCGATATATATATATACGCACGAGATTCCCGGGAATACAGTAAGTTTAAGTTCTTTCAGGAATTCTCATGTGATAAATATCTCCATATGTCGCGATCCCATAATTCCGGTCCCACTTCATCGACGAGCACAGACTTTGGGTTTCAGTGGCTCTACACTCAACATGCCAAGCTTCACAATGGAAGCAAGAAGATCCGTAAACAAGCGGGTGTGTGAACATGCATAATTTTCGACGTCATATTTTTAAAATTAGCTCACTAACTTCCTTATTACTCCTTCGGGCGATATTTCTCCTTTGCGAAAAGTCTCCGGTTACCCCGCATTTTAGGCTGGACGATGGCTCCCTCCACACTAGTGAAACAGGGGTACTAAGTCAACTAGGGTGAAGGTGAAGTGCGGAGAAGTCAAGGCTACGAACACCCACCCACCTTGCAGACTAACCCATCACACATATCACATTGTTGGTGGCACCCATTGTCCACCACACTCTATCATCAGCTTAAGTTATATCTCAACCTATCGCACTCAAGCATGTGAAGCGCATGGGAAATAACTCGGTGGCGCTGGGGACTGACACCGTGGTGCTAGGAAATGGCACCGTGGCGCTACGCCTCCGCTTCGTCTGCGGGGAGAAGCGTTCGAATGACTTACAAGGGAAGATATTGGTGACGAATTCTGGCACCAAGGATCTTTCTCATACAATCACGTTCTGGTGAATTATATATCAGTTCATGCCTTCCACGAACTTATTAGCACTTCATTTTCTTCTTTATATGCAAACTTCAACCGTGAGCCAAATGTAACATCGCAAGCCTGCTACTATAAAGATGTCAGGCCCTACTACTCCACATACAAATGCCACTGATGAGAAAGTGTGGGCGCTCGACCAAGCAACCCACGTAGAGACCATTGATGACCACTCAAACGACGAAGAACCGACAAACTTCTCCTGGGATTACGATGTAATCACTAATCTGTCGGCACTTTACTGCTGCTATTTTTCATCGGCATGGGCCATGGGAGTTCCCTCTAGCAGCTTAGCCTATATCATGATGGAGTATCCAACGTCTGGCTACACTACGACAACTTGGATCGCGGCAGCTCCCAGTCTGGTTCTATGTGTCCTCTGCATCTTCCTTGGGGACATGTCTGATATTCTTGGAAGAAGATGGTTTCTACTCACCGGAATGGCCTCCGGCGTTACTGGAATGCTGTTGGGTGGCCTGGCTTCTAGTGTCGAAATGATCATTGCCGGTCAAGTTTTGAACGGTATCGGCTTGACACTGGGATTTCTATCCACTCCTTTGCTCGCTGAAATGGTGCCTAAGCGATGGCGGGGCCCTATCCTTAGTGGCGGCACGTTGCTGGCGGGCCTGGTCGGTATTGGCGGCCAGCTCAGCCAGGCGGCCTTTATGAAGTACGCTATCGGCGGATTACACAAAGGGTGGAGAATTGGATTCTATATTGGTGCAGTTTGGTTCTTCCTCGCCTTGGTGATGACGGCAATCTTTTATCACCCAGGACCACGACCAAACCCGGAGGGAAAGTCAGTACCGGCCCTTCTATTAAAGATTGACTGGTTAGGCGTATTTTTAGGCACGGCTGGCCTCCTACTTTTCCTCCTCGGTCTTCAATATGGCGGCAACCCCTACCTTTGGACCTCGGCGAGAGTGCTATCGATGATTATCATTGGCTTGTTAGTCATCTTTGCACTTGTGGGCTGGGAGTATAAGGGTGCGGAGGAAGGTCTCTTCCCGCGTGCGCTATTTGAGCATCGCAACTTTGGCATTGGCCTTGGCCTCAATTTCATCGAAGGGATGGTCATCTTTAGCGCTCAAGCTTTTACTACGCAAATCCTGACCAACTTCGTTACTGACGATCTTGTATTGACCGGTGTCTACAACGTCCCTTCGAATGTGTCCACAGCGGTGGGAGCTGTTATCGCTGGTGCCGTCGCGACAAAGACAAAAGAATCAAAATGGGTCGCTCTAGGCGGTGTTTTATGTCTTGGATCCGGAGCTTGTCTGCTCGCTATTATGCGCCCTGGAATCAATTTGGCGGCGTGGTTCATTCCCAACATCTTTATGGGATTAGGAATTGGCGGCCTAGGCACCATAATCCCCGTTATCACAAGCCTGTGTACACCGAATCGTTACATCGCGACTGCTGTTTCCATCGGCACCAGTCTCCGCGGCCTTGGGGGATCAATTGGCCTAGTCATCTTCACACAAATCTTCTCTTCAAAGATAGCAACGTTCATGCCTGCAGAGATCGCTAAAGCTACGATTGCTGCCGGTCTACCCCTAACCAGCGTCCCTGACCCCCTCTTAGCTGTGGGCAGCGGAGATCCCGCTGCGATTCAGCAGGTTCCAGGTGTGACTCCTCAAATCATGCAGGCTATGTCTATGGGTATGAAAGAGGCATATGCAAAGAGCTTCCGATTTATATGGTTTAGCTTAATACCATTCGTGGTGTTGACGTTAGCTGGTTGCGCCTGCCTCAAGTCTACGAAGAAGCAGATGACTCTCCAAGTGGCTTCAGCCGTCGATAATCGCCATGGCCAACGTCACGAGAGTTTGGGGAAGTTGGATGAAGAAAGGTAGAAGAAGTTTACTCTACTGAGCGATTCTAAGTTGGCTGGTTGGAGCATTGAAGAGACCACCAGCGAGGCATCTAGGAAAATACCACAAACAGCGAGATTGCACTTCCGGGAAAGGTCTCAATTCCTTGGAGGTTATTGCAGCATATTTTGATCGAAGTGGAGGAATGTTTTTCTCTATCTGTCTTTAACTAGTTTTAAATATGTCCAGAACCTGTCTGTAGGTAGCATGTACTGAGAGGAGAGTTTAGTTAGGTAGTAAACGGTTTTCCAGTTCTGCAAGCTTTTAATCAGTTATCGAGAATTGTCATATGACCATTGTAGCGGGATTCTATGTGGCTTCCAATTCTATGAGAGTTTCATGTACTGTACAGTACAACTAACATAGGCTGGCAATATCACTTCATATTTGCGTAATCCTTCAATTTTAGCGATGCTGCGAACCCCCGCTATAATGATACCTGTGTTCATACCAAATCACTCGGTCACAAAAACCGAAACCATGGCGCATTGCAATAGATACCTCATACGCGGTTGAAATACTTTGCATCGAGGCCAACCATGTAAGGGGTGTTTTTTTGTTCATGTGGCCATAAACAAACCCGAGCCAAGACCACCGTGTTCTGCGTATAGCTCCAACATCGCTCCTTGGGGCAATTTTTCCACCTCGGTCTCGGAATTGGAACATGGGCTTAACATTTGTGCACGGCGGTATAAGATCATGTATCGATCATATATGAAATATAAGGCGGGATACACGATCGCGTTGCGCGTAGCCCTGTTGGTGGCTTTTATAGCCCCCTCACTCACAACGCTTCTGAACGTTGCCTCCATAGGGATAGGACCACTGACCGCAGTTGGTAATTGCCAAATAGCTCCACCCGACCACCGTTATATAAAAGCGTAGGTATTGTTCTCCTTTATATCCAGCGACACAATCAGTACTATCTGGGTCTCATCTAGCATAAGATACCAAAACCTTCAGAGACACCTCAAAGCCTACACATCTCGCTCTTACCAGTGCGTAGTATTGTTTGCAGAATGCTGAGATCGCGAACTTCATTCGACACCGACTGGGCCATACATGTCGGAAACGACATCCTTCAGCCCCGAAGGGTTTTGGCCAAGGGTGGTACCGCTAACGGTTGGAGTGATCTCACTAAAGACGAACTAGAAGCAGTAGGAGGGAATAAAACCAATGTAGAGCTCTTCGGCCATGCGTTTCAGGTCGTGAAACTCCGACCGTCAAAGGAGGATGCTGCGTGGCAACCGGTTCAACTCCCTCACGATTGGAGAATCTCAAAAAAACCAGCCCCAGACCACCCTGAAGCACCAGACTATCCCAGATCGTGGCAGGGATTCTTCCCGACTGGAACCGCCTATTATCGGAAGTTGTTCTCTTCGAAGGGGTTGCAGGGCAAACAAACTTCTATTACTTTCGATGGAATTGCCGGTTTTACGGACATCTGGTTCAACGGATTTTGGGTTGGTCAGCAATGCACGAGCTATTCACCAGTCAGCATCGATGTCAGCGAACTCCTCAGGCCAGAGTTAGAAGGCCCTAACGTACTGCTGGTACGGTCTGATTGTTCTGAAGCCGAAGGATGGTGGTACGAAGGGGGAGGGATCTATCGACATGTCTGGCTTGAGACGCATGGAGTTGTCCATGTGGCAAGAGATGGCGTTCATATTAGAACGCCAACAATCACCTCAGATTTGGCACAGGTTTTGGTAGCGGTCGAAGTTGAAAACCAGGGTAGCGATAGCTCTTCAATCATCCTCGAGGTGATTATCAATGAACCAGGCGGGCGAGAAGTTGCTCGAACCCAGTCTCCCCATTCTGTGATGGTATCCAGCTACAACCTGGTCACCGTGACCACGGAAACATCTGTTGCAAATCCTCAACTCTGGCAGATTGGTGATGGAAGACTCTACCACCTTACAACGCGCATCGTCAATGAAAGTGGGAATGTTCTCGACTCTGTTACCAGTACTTTTGGCTTCCGCGAGATCAAATGGGTAGAGGACGGAATACTTGTGAACGGACAATGGTCAAAGGTACATGGAGTTAATCTTCACCAGGACTGGAGTGTCTATGGGGTTGCGCTACCAGACCGTGTGGTTGAAGCAAAATTGGAATTGTGTGTTGAGATGGGCGTCAACACCATCAGATCAGCGCATCATCCGCCAACACCCGAGTTTGTTGCTCATGCGGACCGGCTAGGAATACTTGTAGTTCCAGAAAATCGCCTCCTGAGTTCGTCAAGTTTTACCATAGACCATCTGCGCGGACTGGTTCGCAGATTCCGTAACCAACCTTCGGTACTGCTCTGGAGTTTGGAAAATGAAGAGATGGATTATCAGGGCACTGGAATGGGCCGTGCTATAATAGGTCGACTGGTAAAGGAAGTGGCAGCACTGGATCCGGATCGCGGCACGATTGTTGGTGGAGTGATCGACCTTGAAGATGACTATCACAAGGTACCGTCTGTGATGGGGATGCATTACCGCTGCTTTTTTGGTGTCTTGGATACCGCTGTCACTTACGCTCCGGGGAAGCCCATATTACTCGACGAGGAAGGTCTCTATGCATCTACTCGAGGGGTTTATGAGTACGACAAGGAAAACGCGCGTCCTGGTTCCTTCTCCACTTTGCTCGATGTGATGATGGACAATCCAAACCCAGCTTCAAATGCCGCTCTTATGCCTCTGGACGCTAAAATTACTGGAAATGTGGCACAAAATTTAACCACTGCCTTCACTCATCCAAAAGTATCTGGTAGCTGCATCTGGGCTGGCCTCGATTACATCGGAGAGCCCACCCCTCAGCGCTGGCCAGCCACTACATCAGGTTACGGAGCGAAAGATCTTTGTGGGCTTCCAAAAGACTACTATTGGCTTATACGGAGTATCTTCCGCCCAGAACCTCTTGTTCATGCATTTAGACATTGGACATGGCCTAATAAAGAGGGACAACAAATCCCGATGAGGGTATATACCAACTGTGACTCGGTCGAGTTCGTCCTCAATGGAACGGTTGTCGCACGACAGCAGGTGACTGGGAACTATGTCGATATGGAGAATGGTATCACATACCAGCTCGGAGAGCTGATTGCCCGAGGTTATCGGGACTCTCAAATAGTGGCTGAGCATCGACAGGTCACTACAGGTAAACCCTCTGGACTCCAGCTTGAAGCGGATAGGAGGCAGCTCAATACTTCCGGCGCGGATGTCGGTTTCGTTCGTGTTGCTGTCGTCGATAACGAAGGGAATCTTATCACCGACGCTAGTCATGAGATCAAGTTTGAGGTTGAAGGGGCAGGTCACTTGGTTGGATCTCACAATGCTGATCCATCCACGGATGTGTATGACGCAAAATTCACTGCAACGGCATTTAATGGATTTGTCGGCGTCTTCGTGGCGGCAGGGACTACCTCTGGACATATAACACTCACCGCGTCCGCGCAAGGACTCCAAGTAGCGTCAATTATGATTGATGTCTGCGAGTCAGAAGTCAGCCATGGCATCTACAAGGCTGCTGATGAAGCTGATAATAAGCTGTTCGGAGTTCATACTTCAAATCCGAAGAATGAAAGTGCACTCTAAGGTGAAGCAACAATATATAGACTGCCGTTATTTAGAGAAGATTTATAAGAATGGCGATTCCTGCTTCATACACATATCACCTTTCAGCCGCATTAACCATGACCTCCACATCTCTTTTATGAATATGGCAGAGCGGACGGGATGCCCAATTCTCTTGAGTCTACGATCGTATGTAACAGTTAGTGACATAGACGCTGTAAGTAGGCTCTTCTTTGTCCAGTTTGACCATTGTGAAGACATAGAACAGATGAATAATCCTTGGTGCCGAGAGAATTATATATAGCATGAAATAATTACAGATAAGCATCTCAATATAAATGGGATTGGTATCTATTTACTTGTTCCAAGCAGATCTGGGACCCAACGACGGATTCTTATTTGTCAGGTATTATAATGTAGATTTTAATATAAATAATTCTATCTAGATATGAATGGAGTAGTATTTAAATGGCTCGAAAATAAAATTCCCCCTTTCGCCAAAACGCAGCGCCTTTAGAGACTCAAAAACGAAAACAAGAAGCCGCCAATCCAAGTCCGCATCTACCCTATCGGCACCTCTCACCTCCACCCCCGGCAAACCCGCCCACATACCATCCCCAACACAGCCCGCGTATAGCACTTCACTCCCCCCCTGGCCATCCACACGGCCACCCCTATCACCGGCACCATCAGCGCTCCCGCAGCCAGAATCACATTCCCCTGATGCCGACTCGCCTCCACAACCTCACTATACCGCATATTCCCAAAGCTAACCCTCGAATACTGCGTCGCCCAGCCCAGCGAGGGGAAATAATGCGACAGCGCCTCCTCAAGACGTTTCCGCAGCTTGTAGATTGGCGACACGACGCCCTCGCGCATCTCGACGTAGTTGGCCAGCGCGAGGGCGCTGATGGCTGCGGCGTCGGGAGCGCGGAGGGCCGTGTAGCGGTCTAGTGATTCTGGGGTTGGGGTGGAGAGGGGGAGGAGGTCGAAGAGGACGCGGACGTCTTCGAGGCCGGCGTTCATGCCTTGGCCATAGAAGGGGACCATGGCGTGTGCGGCGTCGCCGAGGATGACGGCGGAGCTGCGGAAGTGGTAGGGCGAGCAGGTGAGGGAGATGAGGGGGAGGTGGGGGTTGGCGTTGAACTGAGTGATGAGGGAGACGGGGGAGATGAGGGCGGTGACGCCGGGGAAGGAGGCGTCGAAGAAGGAGGGGAGGGTATCGGGAGTGGTGGCGAGGCGGGAGAATTCGGCGGAGGGGAGGAAGAGCGTGCAGGTGAAGGAGCCGTCGAGGGACGGGATTGCGATGAACATTCTGTCACTGCCGGGCCAGATGTGGAGGTGGTTGGGGGAGATTGAGTGTTTGGAGGTAGAGGTGGAGTGGGCGTTGGGGGGGAGGGTGAATTCGCACCAGAGTGTGTCGATGTACTCTTGCTTATAGTCCATGCGCGTGTACTTCATGAGGTGGTAGCGGGTGGCGGAGTGGGCACCATCGGCGCCGATGAGGAGATCGAAGGTGATTTCGAGTTCTTCCTTGTCGCCTGCCGGGGAGTTCGTCTCGAGCCAGGCTTTGTTGTCGGCAAAATTTGCGCCGACGAGCTTGTGGTTAAAGAAGATCTTCACGTTGGGCATTGACTCCAGCTCGTCGAGGAGGTGCTTGTTCAGTCCGCCACGGTCGACGGCGAAAATGGTCTGACGATGTTAGAAGGTTTTATAGGGGTGTGAGGTGGGGTGACCTACCTTGCCGTGGACGTCGTAGTCCTGGGCATCTTCGTAGAGGGGCCCCGAGGCTTTCCGGCCGTGGATCATACGGCCGCGCATGGGGATGGTGTCGGCCATGATTCGCTCAAGCAGGCCATGCCTTCCACTGGCTCGGAGGGCGTTGATCCCACGCTCGGAGAGGGCAAGATTGATGGACCGTGTAAAGTTCAACGGCGTTGTTGAAGGGTCGCGGAGATCTGTTGCGTATTAGATTGTGGCTTGGGAGGTTGGAATGCACGTAGTCATAGCTGGGAACTCTCAAAATGAGACTGGCTGGTCTTCTCGAATCGACACAATAACCATGACAAACTCCAATGGATCGCAAAGAAACATAGCACTTGGGTACAAAAAAGGATATATATTCATAGATGTTAGATAGTAAATGATATCATTACCATTTCGTAGCTCATACACCTCAACCTCGAAGCCCCGGTCTGCCGCATATATGGCAGCCAGCGCTCCCACCGGACCCGCGCCGACGACGACAATCTTGCCCTTTGTCCCTGATTCATGCTGGCTTTGGGTTTCGCGGTCATCCCAGCCAGAATCCGAATCCGAAGCGCCGCCAATAGTCGATGTCTCGCCTGCATGGCGCTTGTCTGAGTCTGAGCCGAGGTCAGATCCGACGATGGAATATGAAGAATCCATGATGCGAATAGTACGTATGTGCGTATAGAGAAAATATAAACAAGAAAATAATAGGAAATAGGTGAGAAATGAAGAGTTTTAAGTAATGGGGTTCACGCAAACCATGGCGTGTGGTCCGGATCAAAATATGAGGCCGATGACACTCCGATGAGTAACTTTACACAAGCTTTAAAACGTGCCAAGCCATTTATATTTTAGCCTCGTCCGAAATGTTCAGCCTCGTCATAACTCCTCAGCCTCGCAGATGTTTCAGCCTTCTCAGCCTTCTTCAGCCTTGTGTGGCTCAGTCAGCATTACCTGTGGCGCAAGATGGTACGCTCGGCTGAAGGAACTTCTGTTTTGGCCCGTTGTCTTGGAGAAGGCGCAAGGCTTGCATCGGAAAAGAATATCTTCACTAACCATCCTTAACTTCACCGTCTACAGTGGGAAATCAGGCATACATAGGATATATCTGATATCCAGTTCTGTATAGCTCTACGCCCCCAACATCACCAACATGACTGCAACCACGGAGCAAAAGCGCATGTGCATCGGCGCCGACTGCCCAAACGAGGCTGGCACTCTGCAATGCCCGACGTGCTTGAAGCTTGATATCAAGGACAGCTTTTTCTGCTCGCAGGACTGCTTCAAGAAGAATTGGGTATGTGAACTCCACGGCTCTTCCGATGTGCCCTGCGCGACACCAACGAGTACAAAACTGACACGCCCCCGCAGTCCACCCACAAGACCGCCCACAAGTCAAGTAACATCCTCCGAAACCTCATAGTGCCTAGTGTCGTATCTAAACCAGATCCCATTACAGGTCTCTTCAATCCTTACCCCACCTACCATTTCGCAGGGCCCCTCAGGCCTGTATACCCGCTGTCTGAGACCCGAACCCTCCCCGCATCGATACCCCGCCCCGACTACGCCAGAGATGGGATTCCGAGGAGCGAGCGTGCGCAGGGACGCCAAAAGATCGAGATTCTAGATAAAGCAGCGCAAGATGGGATGCGCAAAGTGTGCAGGTTGGCGAGAGAGGTCCTGGATATTGCGGCTGCGGCGGCGGTTCCTGGTGTCACCACTGACCACATCGACGAGATCGTCCACAAGGCCTGCATCGAGAGAAATGTATGCCATGGTACCCCGTGTTTCTAAGAGCATTTGCTGACGTCTACGCAGTCATACCCCTCGCCGCTGAACTACTGCCACTTCCCGAAATCCGTATGCACCTCCGTCAACGAAATCATCTGCCACGGCATCCCCGATAAGCGCGTCCTCGTCGACGGCGACATCCTCAACATCGACGTCACCCTCTACCACAACGGCTACCATGGCGACCTCAACGAGACATACTACATCGGCGAGAAAGCCCGTAACGACCCCGACTCCGTGCGTGTCGTCGAAGCGGCGCGCACCTGCCTGAACGACGCCATCGCGATGGTGAAGCCGGGCGTCCTCTTCCGCGACTTCGGCACCGCGATCGACAAGCACGCCAAGTCGCAGAAGTGCGACGTCGTCAAGGCGTACGTAGGCCACGGCATCAACAGCCTGTTCCATTGCGCGCCAAACATCCCGCATTACAAGAACAACAAGGCGGTTGGGCAGGCGAAGGAGGGCATGTGCTTTACGATCGAGCCTATGATCAACCTGGGGACGCACAAGGACATGACCTGGCCAGACGACTGGACCAGCTCGACGCAGGACGGGAAGAGGTCTGCGCAGTTTGGTAGGTTTTGCGGATCTGATATTTGTGGAATTGGCTAACTTTCTCATAGAACACACGCTTTTGGTGACAGCGGATGGGGTGGAGGTTCTCACGGCTAGGTTACCAAACTCACCCGGTGGCCCAGTGGCAATGCCAGTCGTAGAAAAAGTAGAGAACGGGACAAAGGCATAGTGGTGGCAGCATCATGCCATGCCTTTGGTCGGCACGGGGCGGTCCCACAGTGTAGATAGTTGAAATCCGGGGAATTAACTGAGCCACTGAACCCTTAGACTGCCTCAAGACATGACGGTTGACAGTTCGTTTTAGATCTGACGTAGACATGAAATATCAACCTACCCAGGTACACAAGAACTCACCATTATGAACAAAATACATCCGTGAAGAATGAAGAATTGATCGTCCCTTGCATATCTTCACGTGCAGTAACATTCGCCCCTTATCACCCCAAAAAACCAACAAAAATGAAAAAATATGAGGTGGCTGGTGGCAGTGCACTATAAGGGTTTAGTAGTGTGGCTGGCGCCTGTACCGGAAGGCGAAGATTCTCCATCGCCCGTGCGCCAATACACCCATTTCATCATCTCGGCCTCGTGCTACCCAATCAAGCTTTCCACCACCTCACGCTTCCTCCTCCTCGCAACTCCACCAACGCCACGAGAACCCCGAGAGAAGAAAACCGAAAAGCTCGCTGATTCTTCACCTCCTCCCGTCCGTCTATCCTTAGTTTCTGCTCCGACTCCAGCTTCCCCGAACGACCACACCCCGCGTCATCGCAGGTTCATCGCAGCAGCACCAACAGGAGTCTCGAATCGCGCCAGAAAAGGGAGGGAAGAGAAGAAGAGACGAGCTTCGCCGTGAGAAAAAGGGGACATATACGCATCTCGAGCCCGCACGCGATCCCACTAGGAAACTTATCTGCCTATCATGATGTCTGGCGAGGCCTGGTTATACCTGTTGGCGGTCATTATCAATGCCGTCAACCTGTTCCTGCAGGTCTTCTTCACTATCATGTACAGTGATCTCGAGTGGTGAGTTTCCTCCGCCCCTTGACCCCGGATTCTTGGCGCAGCACGCGCCGGGACGGGGGCCAGATACACTGTGTGTGCTGAGCTGACTGGTGATAGTGATTACATCAACCCGATCGACCTCTGCAACCGCCTCAACACATACATTATCCCCGAGGCAGCGGTGCATGGATTCCTGACTTTCCTCTTCCTCATTAATGGGTACTGGGTCGCGCTCATCCTCAACCTGCCGCTCGTGGCATACAACGTGAACAAGTACGTCACCCCGTCTGCCTGCGTGGCATCGTCCTTTGAGTGGGATTTATGACTAACGGGCTCGCAGGATCGTGAGCAACTCGCATCTCCTGGATGCGACTGAGATCTTCCGCAAGCTGAATGTGCACAAGAGGGTATGTGGAGCTCCTATCTACCGATACGACATCTGCTAACGTGACCAGGAATCCTTCTCCAAGCTTGGTTTCCACCTCATTATGTTCTTCTTCTATCTTTACAGGTATGCTCTAACCACCCTATTTCTGAGCCAACTCAGACTAACAAGTCCTAGCATGATCGTCGCCCTTATCCGCGACGAGACGCACTAAATAGCGGACACGTTCTAGACGGGACAGCGATGAATGAATGATGTGCTTGGAAATGTTGGGATAATGACTGAGGACAGCGGGCATCATAGCGAGAGCTTGTCTGTGCGGAGGATCGTAATGTGACAGCGTGGTGGGAGGGCCGGAGTCGCGGCTCGAGGGAGAATGTTGTCTATGTGTGTGTGGGGGGGTACTGTCCGGAGTAGTTATATGCTATATATAGCTGGAAGGGGAGCGTACAGCGATTGGGGGCGCGATAGATGGGATGGAGTTGTGAATATGAATGGTATTATGTATGCGTTTACAGCGTATTAGTTCTATTAATCGATGTTAACAACGTCACTCCCCATAGCTCAAGCCCACCTGGCGAGATTCTGATAACAGCAAAATCATCACGTGACCACATATTTATCGCCGCGAACCTCAGCCAACCTTAAATTTCCCAAGCCCAGAACGTCAACATCCAAAGCTCGCGGTAACAACCTCACACCACACACAACCATGGCCGACCTCAACGCCTACCCAGCGGACATGGCGCCTCAAAACGCGCTGATCGCGCGGCAGCTCTCAGGCCCCGACCACGCCGTCGTACCCTACAGCGCCGAAAACCTGTCGCGGCCCTCGCAAGGGCCCGCGAACCCATTCAAGGACGACGTGAACAGCCTGAAGCGCAAGAACGTGCCGACGGGGTTCGCGCAGGAGACGTACATGAGCGAGCACACTTTCCGGACGCATCAGCTTGCTGGGGAGCGGGGGGCGCGCGGGGCGATGACGGGGGTGCAGCTTAAGGCTGAGGGGGAGAGGATAAAGGCGAAGCGGATGAAGAGGGGGGATGCGCTGGTGGTGGAGGGGGAGGGGGAGTATGTTGGGCCGTGGGCGGGGTATAAGAGGGCGGAGTATGAGGAGAGGGATGCGGATGGGGGGGAGTTGGAGAGCGGGGAGGAGGAGGAGGAGGTTACGGATGAGGAGGGGATGGTGGAGAGTGGGACGGTGGTGAAGGCGCTGCCGCAGGCTGTGGTGAAGGCGCTGCCGCAGGCTGTGGCGAAGAGGAAGGAGGTGGAGGATCAGGGGGGGGAGACGACGACGTTTCATGGGTCGGAGGAACGCGATTATCAGGGCAGGACGTACATGCATGTGCCGCAGGACCTGGATGTGGATCTGAAGAAGGAGGAGGGCAGCATCAAGAACTTCGTGCCGAAGAAGCTGATACACACGTGGAAGGGACATACCAAGCCAGTCGTTGCGCTGCGCTTTTTCCCGAGCAGCGGCCATGTCTTGCTCAGCGCCAGCGCGGACTCGACTGTGAAGCTATGGGACGTGTACCACCAGCGCGAGCTCCTGCGTACCTTCTCTGGCCACACCAAGGCGCTGTCGGACATTACCTTCAACACCTCCGGCTCGCAATTCCTCTCCGCATCATATGATCGCATGATCAAGCTCTGGGACACGGAGACGGGGCAATGCATCAACCGCTTCACGACGGGCAAGACCCCGCACGTGGTACGCTTCAACCCCGACCCAGAGAACGCGCACGAGTTCCTCGCCGGAATGAGCGACAAGAAGATCGTGCAGTTCGACACGCGCACGCGCGCCATCGTGCAGGAGTACGACCACCATCTCGCGGCCGTCAACACGCTGACGTTTGTCGACGAGGCGCGGCGCTTCATCTCGACGTCTGATGATAAGAGTTTAAGGGCGTGGGACTACCATATCCCCGTCCCGATCAAGTACGTCGCCGAGCCGTACATGTACCCTCTCGTGCGCTCGTACGCCCACCCGAACGGCAAGGCGGTGCTGTTCCAGAGCGCGGATAACCAGATCGTGGTGTACGCTGCTGGGGACAAGTTCAGGCAGAACAGGAAGAAGGTGTACAAGGGGCATAACAACGCCGGGTACGCGATTGATGTTGTGGTGAGCCCTGACGGACAGTTTGTGGCGAGTGGTGATAGTGGGGGTTATGTGTGTGTGTGGGACTGGAAGACGTGTAAGATGTGGCATAAGATTAAGGTTGCGGACGGGGCGGTGACGTCGCTGGCGTGGCAGCCGCAGGAGAGTAGTCGCATGGCTGCTGCTGGGTTGGATGGGAAGATTAGGTATTTTGATTAAGGGAGGGGCCTGAGAGTTTGGATTGTGAGCATAGGGTGGGATTGCAGATGGCGTTCGGGCAGCGGGAGGGATGGGGTTACATGTAATTCTAAGCGTTGCTGTGAAGGTAGTTCTTGAAGCTAGACTTCTATAAAGTAAGGATAATATCCATGAAGGATACCGTTAACCGCGCTACTGAATTGCCTCTTCGTGAGTGCCGTCTCTGATATCTTCCCTTTGTCATCAAACGCACAAGGGGAAGGAGCGATGGGCAGACTCCCAATGCCCGAACTCCTGGAGCCTTCTCAAGACCTCTATCAGCCTTGCTCTAGCCGGCCGCTGGCCCACCAGCCACGAAACGCGAAGGAGCCGTGCTGCACTCCACATTACCGAAATACAGCACTTAGCACACAATAAGCAGCGGCCCAACCCAACTCCGCAGCACTATCTTCGCCAATTCTCCCGCCAGAAGGAGCGCGTGGCGTCCTAGCGGTGAAGCGGCTCCTGTAGGCACACCGGACTTGGCCGTGGCGGCGCCAAATGCGATCCTGCCGGCTCGTGCGGGCGGCAGTGACCAATTGGTGGCGGTGTGGCGTGGGGTAGTGGGCGGTGAAACGGGGTGAGGGAGGGGGATTATGGAATCTTTTTCTGTCGCTGTGGTGGGGGGGTGGAGTAGTATAGACAGAAGGAAGTCAAGCCTTGTTACAGGCCAAGTGCAGTTGGATTTGCGAGACGCCTACTGTACACAACATTTACAGTCACCACCCTGCTTTGCCTCCCATGCCTTGACGTCTTCCGCAAATTTGGGGTAATCTCGTTTTGCGATCTCCAGAACAGGAGTTGGATCAGCGCCTCGGTCTAGCAGCAGCCAGGTGAGCTCCCGCGTATCTCTCTCTAGCATTGCAGAGCCAGGGATGTAACAAATTGGCGTTCCTAAGTGCATAGGCAGAACCGTGCTACCCACCGGTTGATCGGGGGCATTCACGTTGAGTCCAACCACATCGAGGAGGTGGTGCACCATAGCCATGCGCTCATCATGGTTTATGAAGTCTGTTACTTCCTCGGAACGGCCGTAGGTAGCAGTCTCGACAGCAAGATGCAGCGAACGCCAGCCTAGGGGCGCCCCTTGAGAGCGCAAGAGCTCAAATGTCGCAATACTCCCCCAACGCGCGACTTTCTCGAGAACTTGTGGACATTCGCGCCTAGATATTATAGTGACGCCGTCGCGGAATGGCTCTTGACCCATTGGATGGACGCTCGCGCCGTGCTCCAAGCACCACTTAACGAAATCGTAGTCTCTAGCAACCTCCCACATAAACGGTTCTCTATTATGTGGCGAATCTGCTCGCGCATTAATATCCCAGCCATGCGCGAGCAGAAGCTCGAGGGTTTCTTTCGATGCTCCCTTAGCGTGCGACGGCCACCGGGGCCTGACATCTGCACCGCGCTTGATGAGATTGTTTAGAATCGCTATCGCGCTATTCCGAGTTGCTTCTAGGCTGGCGTCTTTGTAAAATGCCTTGAGATCTTCTTTAGGGATCATTGAGATGGCTTCGTCTAGCAGCGTCGTGTCGTCATCCTTGCATGCTTTGAGCATAATAATCCATTCTGGACGGGCCCAACCTGACATATTTCATATCGTGTGTATGATTAGGAATGGTGCCTTAAACAAATTGTAGAGTTGTATGGTTGATGTTACAGTGCAAACTTTTGGTCGGCTTCCCCGGTCACCTTGCTAGTCAGCCACCTATAGCACTCCAGGCGGTCCGGTACTGACACCGCTACGCTAGCTAAGCCCGTACTCACCGTGTCTATGACAACATCTACTAAGCGCGTAGCCGTAGTACGTAAGGCTCTGTTGGTTTTATTGTCTTCGACTTTGGTGGGGTATAGAGAGGGGAATAGAAAGTGAGGAGGCTGTAGAGTATATTCCACATATCACGAGTATAATTAGAATATCCTATACTCTAAAAAAGACGGGACGGGCATCTCTGGCGCTAATATCAAAATAAATGTCAAAATATCAAAATATCAAAATAGTCGACCAGTCCCAGTGTCGAGGGATTGCGGCTGTGAATATATTTCTATATTTAGCCCCGGCTGTCACCGTCCATTGGGTCCACCAGGGGTCAAATCCCACGCACACCATGGTACTTACCCTGTCATAGCTAGTTACTTCTACTTTGGTGTGTATCCCACCACATCCCTAGTACCAACACATGTATCTGACCATGCGTTCTTGGCGAGGGGAGCTGGCTGAGACTAGCCGGAGTAGTTGAGTTGACGCCGTAAGCCCTACCGCCGCAGACGAGAGAGGACCTTCGCGCTTCGATTCCCGTGGGATTTCTAGACTTCCTTCTCCCTTCATCTTGCCATGTATTCTGCTTTTGTGTGTTATTTGAGCCTTCTGTACGCGCTGAGTTTGTGATTGAGATTGCTATTGTTGTGCTGAGCGGGAGAACGGCTGTGCTGTGCTACTGTGCATACGGCTGGACCCTGGGCTTTTCAGCTGGAGCGGAGGTGTCAGCCTTGGGCGTGTCAGCCTGAAGAGGGTCGACGACGACGACAACGACGTGTGAGGACTCAAGAGGAGGACTGCGGATTAATTGGACGAATGAAAAGAGACGGAAGATACCCGGACAGACACGAATCGAGGTCGACGACAGCGGAGATACCCGGACGTAGTGAGGAGGATAATATCCGGAGGCTGAGAGCTCAAGATACTCGATATCGACGACTCGACATACTCCGAGTGAGAGCTCGATAAACACGATACAGAGACAAGATCCCACGATACACATACACACACAGTCGTCACCATGTTCATCGATAAGCCGCGTCTATCGCGGCGTGAGATTGAGTTGAGGGGGGCCCAGTTGGGTCAAGTGGTAGGTTTCCCCAGACCTCTACTTTTAAGCATCGCCCGGCATAATTCTTCACTACCCTCACTTTTATCCGTCTCCCACCTTTGCTCAGAGGACGCATGGCTAACATTCCCCAAGATAGCAGGCTGCATAGTAATTGGCGCCGCTGTCATCGTAATCGGGTACTACTCCCTCCGCAGCTTCCGCCGCAACCATTCCAAACCAACATACCTCCCCACCGCCTACCTCAAGCGCAAATGGATTCACTGGGACGTCCCCCAGCTGCGCATGTCTCGCACCGACGCCGCCCACCTCGAGCCCATCTCCAGCAACAGCACCGCGGGCCCCTTCCGCGGCCAACCCCCCTCCACAGGCGACAGCAGCGCAATCCTCTCCCCCCCCTTCGCCACGGCCGCCGGCCCTAACGCTAACGCGTCATCCTCGGCCGCCTCAGCAATCGACCGCAACACCTCCGTGCGTTCCATAGCCACCCTCCCCGAATACGCCTTCTACCCCAAGTCGACCGAACAGGTGCTTGGCCGCGCCGGCGAACGCGACGGCATCGACACCGTCGTTAAGTTCCCCGATATTGCAGAGGCAGCCGAGGAAGAGCGCCGCGAAGATGAAATGGAAGCACTGTACCAGGTCCGCCTCGCGCGACGCAACGAGATCGCTGCCCGCGAGGAGCGGAGACGGCTGAGACGCGAGGCCCGTGACCGCGGTGACCAGGCTGCTCTCGCTGAGCTGAGGACCAGAGGACGCGCAGAAAGTAACACGAACCTCGATGCCCTGCGCGCAGAGCACTCGCGGCTGCGCGAGCGCGAACGCGCCGTCAGCCAGGTCTCGTATGAGGGCCTAGGCGTGGCACACCTCGACGGCTCGCGCGTGCGCGCCAACTCTGAGGAATCCGAGCGTCCCCTCCTCGGGGACGCGGGAGACATGGGCGGCGGCGGTGCAGGTGGACGCGCAAGCATGGGCAGTTTCTCTACCTTCGACAATACCACGCGTTATAGCGAGCGGTATAGCGAAGACGACCCCAGCCGTCCACCGATGTACGACGAGATTTCCCTCGGTGCCGGCCGTGACGTGCCACCGGGATACATGCCCAGCGCGCACGCCAGCGGCGGAAACAGCCCACGCACGCGCCCTGATCTATCTCTCGGCTCCCACCCTGTCACAGAACTCGATCTCGGCCTCGGACTCGGCAGCGCACCACCCCCCATCATCGAGCGCCGCGCTAGTGCCTCGCCTCCTATTCCCTTTCCCAATCTCGAGGATGGATACAATACCGACGACGCCGCGGAGCTGAATAACAACAGCGGTAGCGGCGCAAGCAGTTCCGGTGCCGCCGCGGCCGCTAACGCATCGATTTCGCGCCGCGCATCAGCTACGTTCATTGACCCAGTCGCCCAGCGCCGCCTCTCACCCAGCCCAGGCCGTCGCGTCTCTCCGCCCCGCCACATCCAGCTGCCGCGCGCGGCTTCCTTCCCCGTCGTCGCCACAGAGGGTGGACTGACGCCTCCTTCGCAATCACCCTCTCCCACACCCCCTGGCGCCGCTCCAGGTGGCTCTAGCGGCTCTTCCGTCGCGGCTGGCGAGCCGTCACCACGACGCATGTCGACGCTCGCGCGCCGGCGGATCTCGGTTAATGATTTGATGGGCACGGTTGGTCGTGACGCTGAGAGTGTGGTTCCGCAGAAG
>JPKC01002562.1:0-69776 GCA_000750925.1 Pseudogymnoascus sp. VKM F-4518 (FW-2643)
GAAAATTCATCGTCGAAGCTGTAAAGCAATTAAGTGCATTAGAGCTAAAGCAGCTAAGACAAAAGGTAAAACAAAATATTCAGATTAGCCAAATAATCTCAAAAATGTCCACCGCACAATGTAGCCAGCTTAAGTTACAAATGCAACTCGTTTTTGATATGAAACAAAGAGAATAGATCAAGGTACAGGTAAAGAGTATATTCAAGGCCTCGGTCGTACGTGCTTGCTTGTTTTTCCTATCAAGCTGCCGTCGAGATCTCCCGCTCCTTCCTGGGTTCGCGGATTATCATTCTGCCAGCCTTATAATCCAACCCCACAACATGTCTAATCCACAATTCTACAAGTTAAAGCTTCAGAGCGAAATGCCTCCGATCGAATCTGTGGCTGCATGTCGAACGGTGCATCTGCCATTAGACGAGCTTACTGGTGCCATTTCCTAATTTCTAGCTGTACACCCTCTGTAGAATCTACTCGGTAGCGGTCTTTAAAGTATGTTGCTACCAATCTTTTCCAGATCAAGAATGAAGGAAAGACCTCTTCAAAGGTACTAAGCCTAGTTATAATTGTAATTGAAAGAGGGCCGACAAGGGCATTGTTGTATTTCGGATAATAAGAGCTATCATTCTCTCTATCTTCTCATAGCTTTGAATTAATATTGACATGAACAGCCTTAACATTCGAATAGGCTGCGAGCCCAGCCTCTCCCAACTCTCTCCCAATACCACTCTGCTTTACTCCACCAAAAGGAATCCTGAAATCGCTATCGTTACTCGAGTTAATCCACACCATACCAGCCTCAACTCTCCTCGCCACCCGGTGTGCCCTGGTGATATCTTGCGTGAAAATGGCGCTGCCCAGACCATATGTTGAATCGTTCGCCAGAGCTACTGCGTCGTCCTCGGACTCAAATTTACTAATCACCACAAACGGGCCAAAAACCTCTTCCTTGTATATCTTCATGTTCCCTGTGACATTTGTGAATACAGTGGGTGTAATAAAAAACCCCTTCCCGTCTCCAACGCCCCTAAATGGCTCGCCTCCACACGCAAGCACTGCGCCTTCCTTTTTCCCGGCTTGGACATACGATAGAACGTGGTTGTACTGTGCCTTCGTAACCTGAGGGCCTTGAAAAGTTGATGCATCGAAGGGATCGCCAAGCTTTGAGATCTTCTTAACGTGGGCTACAAAAGCCTCAATGAATTTTTCGTACACAACGGCTTGCACCAAAATGCGAGATGTTGCCGAGCACACCTGTCCCATGTTCGACATAATTCCAGTATGCGCCCACTTAACCGCTTGATCTAAATCTGCGTCTGAAAACACCAGCAGTGGGCTCTTACCCCCAGTTTCTAGAGTGATATTTTTCATATTAATACTGGCCATCTTCATGATCTCTTTTCCCGTTGCGGTGCTTCCTGTAAAGGCAATTTTGTCGACACCCAGGTGAGAGGCAATAGCGACGCCAGCAATACGGCCTTTTCCATTGAGAATGTTGACGACTCCTGGAGGAAATCCGGCGGTTTTGATTAGATTCGCAAAGTACAGAATTGAGAGCGGTGTTTGCTCGGCAGCTTTTATTACGACAGTGTTTCCGCAAGCAAGAGCAGGGCCGAGTTTCCAGGCTGCCATGGCGAGGGGGTAGTTCCATCTGGTATAGTCAGTAGGAACTTGGCTAAGGATATCTCCGGCCAGAGCATGCGAACAAGAGGTTTCAGATAAAGTAATAAGACACTTACGGAACGATTTGCCCGCAAACACCAACAGGCTCTCTAATGGTATATGCAAACTTCTCAGGACCTGCATCAATGACTTGTCCATAGATCTTGTCCGCCCAACCCCCATAGTACTTGAAAACAGCCGCTACTTCGGCTACATCTTCATTGAGCGCTGCAGTATAAGGCTTTCCATTGTCCCATGTCTCAATAGTTGCCAGAGTCTCTGCGTTTTCTTCGACCAATTGACTCAGTTTGATCATTAGGTTGCCTCTTTCCGTTGCCGATATGTCTCTCCACGATGGATCTTCGAGGGCTTTACGTGCGGCATTTACCGCAGTGTCTACATCGTCGGCTGATGCTGCGTAGACTGCAGCAATCTTTGACTCATTTCTGCAAGCTTGTATTAGGGACTAGTTGGTGATAGATGGGGTAGGAGAAGAAGATAAACATGACATACGTAGGATTAATACTATCCAAAGTCGCTCCATCAGATGACTTCTCCCATTTGTTATTGATGAAAAGGCCCAAGGGCTGTACGTATTTACGTCCATTAGGGGCCGTGAGATGGATAGAGAGATCTGACATAATGAGGGTTATTGTAACTGTATCAAAGTGTAGCTCTGTAAGTAGTCGTCAATCTAACAAAGTTCGATGTCTGCAGCAAAAGAGTATCGAGAAAGTCTTATATAGATTTAAGACATGAATGAATCTAAACTGCGTATAGAGTAGTATGATCTCTTGGTTGCTTCTCTACATCAAATTGATCGGATGTACCTGCCTATTACGTCTAGGCAGAGTGCTGTCCCTAATCGACAGTACTCTAACTTCCACAATAAGAGAACCGCCTCTGTAGACAAAAGCCACTAGCGGCCAAAAGCGCAAACGATGGTGTAGTGTATCTAGGGCCTGGCCTCTTAGTGAGGGACGAGAATCTCGGCGCGCCCATTGGCCGACCACCTATGCGGGGCAGGGCCGACCCTACCCCCCGACCCACACTCCGGTCAGGGACGATTCTCCGGTGAGGGAGGCACAGGTTTTAGCGGGCGACACAACACCGCTGCCAAAGAGCCAGGAGCGCAACAACCAGACAGACGAGGACAGACGAGAGAGCAGCAGTCAGTCCCTCGCAGATGACGACGCTATTCTCGTACGAGCCGGCGCACTACAACGGCTTCTACTGCCTATAGGCACCGTGCGGCTACTGCACCCGCCACCTCCCGAAGATGAGAAACAGATGATAGAGGATCAAAACATATATATTTCGATAATAGCGAGGGGATTAAAATTATGTAGAAGTTTTATATTCATGAACAGGAAGAGTAGTCGAAGTCAGAAGGGGTTGTCGGGAGCAAATTGGGTACACAGATAATTTCTGCATATTCTGTCGGAATCCGGACCAGCATTGATGTCTTTAAGGAGAGCGAGGAGAGGATTGCGTAGACTACTCAAGGGCAAAAGAAGCGGAAGGGTAATGGCAGGAACAGCATTAGATTTAACTAAAAACGGCGTCGCCAATGACGTAACCACACACTTTAACCAATATTCTAATATAATACAATTAGGGCGCAAAGGCGCGTGCTTAATTCAAGAACCAGATCGTCGCATGTCTCGCTCGTTCCTATTTTTTGAGGTCTCGAATGCCTTCTCCACTCTAATGCCATGCAACGGTATGTCATTATCGTTTTCTTCTTCCCTTTCATCCCACGGCAGGCTCTTGGTCGTGTATTTATAACCCTTCACATCAGGCCTCAGATTCGCATCAGTCAGGGTGGCCAGTGCATCTGAATCTGTCCCTCGGGCGGTACTGTCTGAATCGTTCTCGTCAGGAAGTTGATAGAACACGCTATCCTTCCTGCTGTTTGGATCAGGAACCATGCCAGAGGTACCCTTCGGTCCTGAACTGTTTGATTTATTCCACATAGACCGAGAGTTATTGGGGGAATCACTTCGTAGTGTCGTAGACCTGTTTCTGATGCCGATGTATCCCAACAGGAGGTTCATTACTGGTAATATCGTTGGAAGGCAGGCGGAGACGATGCCAGCAGACATTTCGATAGCTGTCCAGCCTACTGTCGGGGTAAGAGTGTAGCTCGGATCCGATGCACTGTATGTGAATAGAACGCTAGTTCGGTACGCGGATGCAAAAACGACGCTGTGTAATAGTCAGTCAGCGGTGCCTCATGGTTTGGGGTTATCTATTGACGTACAAGAAACCGAGGCTAAAGGCCATCGTGAGACCAATCTTCTCCCGCTTCCCCAGGCGAAGACTCCATAGCTGCGGAAGAGGCATCAATAGGATGATAAGATCCGTAAGGATTGTGGATGCAGCATTGGCTATCCATGTGCCGACTTGATTGATGCATCTTCCAGGGAGATCCGGGTACCACAGCTTCTGGACAGGGACACAAATGAATATGAAGAGAAATGTAACGCAGACGACCCAGGCCATCACAAAGGCTCCGACAACGTACGCCATCTTCTTGAAGTAGGGGACGCGAAAGATGCGGTAGTACATCAGAAGGAGACTAAGCTTGGTCCAGCCGAGGTTGAAGGCATACAAAATCTCAGCCACAACCAACCATTTGGCCATCATGACAATGTCTTTTGGGTCGAGTAGGTCGGCGTGGATGCCCATACCACACGAGTGCATAGCAAGGATGAAACCAACAACAATCAAGTTCCAGCCCTAATTCGTGAGTCAATTCAGATTCATAGCATGGTTAGTTACTCCGCTCGAGAACGTACCATTGAGAATATAATCATCCAGTCATCCAACCATAGCTTCTGCGCTTTTATACGACGACTCACTAACCGCAAGCTAACAGCTACCAAGGCCAACACCGTCATCGAGGAAACGACCTGTACAGTCCATGGCTGGAGGCTATCTGGGTCAAAGCCCGGCAAGCCTGGAAGTTGAGACTTTGAAGACGACGACATGATGTCCTGTCTATAACTGTCGGGTGTTGGAGGTTAAAGAGACATAGTCGAGGAAATTCACAATGGGGTTAAAGATAAGTTATGGTTTGCGCTACCCACTGTGGGGCTGGCTACATCTTTTCATGCAGTGTATAGACAGCTCTAGTAAGATATTGGACGCCTGCCCCGCCACCTACCTTTGAACGAATACAGCAATTATCTCACCATTTCCCATACAAAACGTTGTAGCGTGCGCCAAATCACAGACTGTCGTATTCTCACCCGAGCTACTCTGTAGCTAGGTACCTTATATATCTGTAAACGGGCTGTGGAGGCTATCC
Source organism: Pseudogymnoascus sp. VKM F-4518 (FW-2643) (assembly GCA_000750925.1). NCBI lineage: Eukaryota > Fungi > Ascomycota > Leotiomycetes > Thelebolales > Thelebolaceae > Pseudogymnoascus > Pseudogymnoascus sp. VKM F-4518 (FW-2643). Next base: position 4,973 of record JPKC01002562.1, read on the forward strand.
CAACGGACTGGACTTGCGTTTTTTTTCCTAAAAAGAACACCCCCCATACCCCTATACTCGGGAGCTATTGGTTTAGGGACGGACCGGCTCCATATGCTGTGCCGTGTTGAAGTGGAGACTTAAGTGGAAACTTAAACAGGATCGCCACCATTGAGTGAGTATCCAGCCAAATGGTTCCGCATCAATCCCATTGCAACATTACTTTGGTGGGTCAAGTTGATGTTAGGGAAAATGCAAATGCCGGCTGGTGTTTCTCGTTACTAAAATGGTGGAGCGACACCAAATTACATGGATTCGTCGAGGTGGCTTGGCAATAGTGGGTTGGACGTCAAACTCGGTGATATTCCGCTTTGCCACAAAACTAACAGCCTCGGCATGCCAGTACAGTGTATCGTACTCGAACTGTACAGTACAGTACAGCGCCATAAGTTTGCATACGGGTCTGTGCTCAAATTGCAGTAAACGAGTGTCTTTTTGTATGGGAAAAAGCACAGACCCGTATGCAAACTTATGGCGCCGTACTGTAATTTAGTAGTAGAGGTAGCTCTATAAGTGGGGCTATCCCATCGACCCCCCCCTATACAAAGGTACAAAGAAAATAGACTTACCGTCCTAGCCAAACTCCAATCCTCAACGTCAGCAACAGATCATCTCTTCGCAGATTAATACCAAGCAAAGCTCGTTGTAACAAATACAATAAACAACATGGATGCAAAACAACCATCAAAGTGCCCCATCTTGGCGGCATTGACGTTGGCTACCAGCTTTCCGGTGACTGCATTGGCGCTGGAAAGCCGACAGTCGTCGTCATCAACTCCATGTGCGCAACCTCTTCCCTTTATAATGAGCAGTTCAATAGCAAGTCCCTCACAGATGCTCTCAACCTCCTCGCAATCGAGCCTCTTAGCCGGGGTGCCACCAGTTCTTCTACGGAACACTTCACCTATTAGGACACAGCAATAATGGCATTGCAGGCAATGGAGGTCCTCGGAGCTACTGAGGCCTTTGCGCTTGGCACCAGCTAGGGATGTTAGATGGTCACCCGAACGGCATTACTAGCGCTGGAGAAGGTATGTCTCACCCCATTAGCGCAGTACAGTACAATACGAGCAAGCAAATGAACTAATTGCACTGTTTTGCACATCTAGATCCTCGGTGTGCTGCTTCTCCGAACGTCCATGGACAACGAGTCTGCCGAGTCTTGCGAGAAGGGCTCCTGGGACCCTAAGACTAACCTCACCCACTTCTTAGAGAAGGACTTCGTCGTTGATGAGGTCTAGCGTGGCATGGTAGCGAGACTTGGCTTCTCCGGCATTATTCCTAAGGAGACACTGTCATTCTGGGACACAACGCTCAAAGAGGTGTATAGCAACGAGGAAGGCCGAAAGAAGATGCGCATAGCGCTGCTTAACCTCATATAGAGCTACTGCCTTCTGTCTTGGCTGAGGGATGTCAAGTGCCCTATGTACTGGCTACGTGTAAGTAACCTGCAGATTAAAAATATTAATGAGATTCCATGTTAACATACCAATAGGGTCCCGAGGATTCAGTATTTGGCAAGATCATGCCGACTGAGCACATCAAACTCTTCACGTCATCGCCAGAGGCAACCCTGACTTTTGTTGAAGGCGCAGGACACTACCTTATCGCAACCAGTCCTAAGGATACCGGGGAAGTCCCATGTTTCATATAAAGCGACAAAACCTAAACGCCAAATTTAGGCAGCCGAATTATCAGAGTATTATTCTAGGGCCACGACAGTTGGATTGCTGTTGCTAGCTCTAGCGTCATAGGGATATCCCAACCAGCTTGCCAGAGAATAGAAAGAGACGGCCATGTTGCACAGACTTAAGCGCGAAGCAAGAAGCGTCGCTTAGTGTATACAGTGTGAGACATAGCTTATAAAAACGAATATTATGAAGACAGTTCACGGAAAACGTTGTGACCTAGAGCATGTGACGAGAGTTGTCTAGGCGACTAGATAGCTTAGTCAAGAATGATGCTATTCCGCTCGCTTGGGCGGCTTGCTCGCATGCATGTAGTCTACGTTATCTTATAAAACTTACGTCATAATGAATGAACGCATCAAAAGGTTTCCGACATGTCAAAGAAGACTATAATTATATAGAATATCCTATGCTAACATTTCAATTGTCAAATCCTTCTGAATACTATAGTTTCTAAACAAAAAATTCCTTCTAGGATCATCTAGTTTACAAATCTCCTGTTTTAACCCTCTTCGGCCATTATGTCTGAAGGTCCTGAAGTTGTATGACATTCTCTCTGTTTTCCATTGTTCTTTCGTTTTCAAAGCTAACGAGTCGGTTTTACAAAGAGCGATGTTTGTCTTTACTTCCTTGCGATTTTCTTTCCTTTCATTACTGTCTTCATCAAGAAAGGGTGTTCTGGGGATCTTCTAATAAACCTCTGCCTTGTTATTCTTGGATGGATTCCAGCTGTCATCCGTAAGTCCTCTATAGCCTAGCCCGAGCATACTGCTAAGTATTAATCATTAGATGCTTGGTACGTCATAGCAACGAGTCCGGAAAGACCACATACAACAGAGACTATGCAGTAATCGTTGCGATGTTAGGGCAACCAGATGCTGCTAGAAAGGATTGAGCATTATATTAGTGTAGGAGCCATTGGGGTTTCGTAACCTAAATCACCAACCATTTAATAAATGATGAATTCGGATCTCTAAAAAGACCGCCTCAAAGGCCTCGAGTAAGAGCTCCTACATGAAATCTATACCTGCCCTTCCTATTGCCATTAGGATTAGGGGTATGAGCTGACAGGTAACGACGAAATGACGATTGAGTTATGTAAGTTACATGCCACGGACTTGTCCAGGACATCTTTTGTTACTTAGGCAAGCAAGCTGGAATCATTCCTGCACTAGACTTAGTGGGTGCCTAGGTACGAAGTATGACAGATAATAAATTGATACACAACGCGTAATCGGAGCATGATTCTTGAGTTAGATGAAGCCATTATTCTCATGGGTAATTCTGAATTAAAGCGGGTTCGCTTTCTAAACATTATGGATTTAACTTCGATTAATGATTTTACAACTCAAGATGTTTCGTCGCTTACAGGTGAAACTCTCTTTTGGGAGTAAGGTGGAATAAAATAATATAGCATCCCGTGAATGATAGAGGCAGTCAACGGCGCTATCCAATGTATCCAATGGTAAGAAGCAAAGTGCGAACCAACCATTGCCCCAAAGCACCGTGCAGGGTTTCCTGCTTTTGAGATGTTAGAATTCCAAGTCTTACAAATATAGTTGATTTGGAAACTCACAGAACCCAGTGTAACCAATACGGCTAAAACCCGTTACAAAAGTACACATTCCTAAAATAATGCCAACAAAGATAGGGCCTAAGGCTGGCCCGAATACAGAGCGCTGTCGAGGGTCAAGTCCGACACTAAACGAGAGAAAGATTAAAGCGAAATCTGTAGTGAATTCTATAGTGAATGCGCTGCCTACTGAGACTTTTGTAGAATCAATATAGCAACCGGGAACGATGAACTGTATAGACGCATCAGCATAGGTTCTCTGCGGCCTAAAGAAAAAGAGGGACAACGTACAGATCTCGTGTCGAAGCTTGCTCTTAACAGTAAACCTGCCATGGCTCCTCCAAATGTCTGAAATCCGATGTATAGAATGCATCGTGGCAACGTCGACAGGCGCCCGAAGAATGTAGCGATGGTGATGGTAGGATTAAGGTGGGCTCCAGAAACTGGACCTGTAGCGAAGATGAACAAAGGAAGGACCAGGATCGACGTAAGTCCACCAACTAAGCTGGGTACAAGTGCCCCGGTCGCAAAGATTCTTCGTAGCGTTATTATTGAGATCTCGGTAAATAGGAAGCTAGGAAGAACTTACTTCACAGTCTGACTTAGGCCTACAGCTATGAAGCAGGTCAAGTATACTAGCAAACATGTTCCTAGTGCTGTGAACATTAATGTCACTTACACACTAGTAAGGGTTCACTGACCTACTGCTTCGATAGTTGCGGCCCTCCATAGCTCTGGCTGCAGAATGTGTCGCAAAGATAGGGCGTCTCGTAATGGGATCCAAGGAGCAGCATCGGGAAACTTCTGCAATAATTCTATCTGCGTACAGTTGTTTTTGTCCAGGGAGAACTCTTGATTGGCGCCCATGCGACCAGCGAAAGGAACATTGGTGGCTGGCGACGGTAATCTCTCAGCATCATGTTTGCTTCTCCAGAATTTGGCTTGAGGGAGTATGGACATTATCTGTCGGGATCTTAAAATATTGGTTCAACGTATTCAACGTTGGCAAGCGCGCACTGCCTTAAGATAGAAATGGATCATAGGGCATTGTACGTATCGCTTAGGGATTTCAACACGTGAAATATTTTCCTATGAAAGGGTCAAGATGTAGGCCATTTCGAAGATGCCTTTTCCGTCATTCCGTCATAGAGTACCGTTTCCAGCAACGAGCAGCGCACAGACCACGCTAAATAATAGGCTACTTCTTAGTCACCTTATAAATCATAACCAGACATGCTTATAACTTATGTGTACGTATGCTGCAAACAGTTTAACTAAACTTAATAAGCCTTACGTGAATGATTTAAAGAATGAAGTCACACCCGAAATATGGAGACCGAGGCAATGCAAGCATCTAGATCGAGTGCAAGTTCTATCCTAGGTTCGCTACTAGAGGCAGCACTATATAATTGACAGTTCCCCCCCGTATATTGTTCAAGTCGCACAACAACCATCGTACAAATATCATATTAGTACCCCCTCTACAAATCACCATGCCTCCTGCATACAAACGACTTGGTAGAGACAATTGAGTCTTCCTCTTTGTTGATCACCAGGTACGTTGCGTTATCAATTCATTTACAATTCGATTTGGCTGATTTTCGTTGAAATAGACTGGGCAAATCCAGCTGGTCCGTGACTTTGATCCCAATGAATTTCACACAAATGTTCTAGCATTAGCCAAGGTGGCAGCTTACTTTAAAGCCCCTGCCGTACTGACTACCTCTTTTGAAACTGGGCCTAATGGCGCCATCGTCAAAAACCTTCCAGAGATGCTCCCCAATGCACCCCTGATTCGTCGCCCTGGGCAAATTAATGCCATGGACAACGAGTATTTTTTCAATGCAGTTAAAGCAACTGGCAAAAATCAGGTCATAATTAGGTAATTCAAGGATTGAGACAATGTACAAGTGCAGTTGTAGATCGACCTCGCTAACAATCGGTAGTGGTGTGTTAACTGAAGTCTGCGTTGCCTTCCCCGCTCTCAGTTTAATTGAACAAGGCTACGACGTCTTTGTGGTCACTGATGCGTCTGGTACCTTCAAGTAGCATACGAGGGAAGCCGCCCACAAGCGGATGGTTCAAGCAGGCTGCCAGCTTCTCAATTGGGCAGCTGTCGGTGCTGAGCTTCACAGAGATTGGCGTCGGGATATCGAAGGGTTCGGTGGAATCTGGAATGACTATAGCGAGATGCATCTCCTTGCTCTTCGGGTGGATAGAGACAAATTTACCACCCGCGGGCTGTAGTATGTCACTAGTAGCGGTTGCTCCTTTTGCATCCCTAGAAGCTGTCATGGCAAAGTTATATGGGCCGAGTTCCCGCAGCTTTTTAACAATCTAGTCATCTTTGTAGTCCAGGACCTCGCTTGCACTAAGACCACGCACGTAGTCGAATTTCTGCAGCGATGCCGTTGCCAAGACCTCATATCCAACCTAATACTGGTGTCAACACATTTTCTTGCCAGTGCTTGTCGGCCTGTCACTCACACTTGAAGCGTACTAAACAGCATATCCTCGCACCGATCCACTTGCGCTCCAGATCAGTGCTTTTCCACTGCAATTCGCTTTGGGTTTACTCATCCCCCAATTTCAAATGCAGGGCTGCTACCGCAGTTAAAAGTGTGAAAGGGATCGCTGCAGCGTCCTCAAACGCAGTGTTTTCCGGAATCTTTGCAGTTGTAGCTGCTGTTCCCACCACGTACTTCTGCCAACACCTGTATTTAGTTTCCTTAAACTGGTAGATTAGTGTGTCCGATACGACGCGGTCGCCTCTTTTTAACTTTGTAACTGATGGTCCAATTTCCTCGACGACGCCAGCCACACCGTTCCCCAAAATGAAAGGATAAGGCACGTCAATATAGGCTTTGCTGCGAACATTTGCATTTAAAGGGCTAGATGGCAAATGCCTAATTCTATTAAGTGTTAACTTAGTTGATCGCCTGTCTAGTAGACCCAGCGATTACCAGGGAACATCAACATAATCTACCTTCCTTTGTTGCTGCTAATCTTATAAAATTTAAATTTAAATTTATAATGGCTCTAAGCAATTACCTATAGCTGGTATCTAAACGTTGGGGCCCTGTCTCCCATCTCACTTAACTGTTGATCTGTATGTTCGCTCCCATCATTGTGCAAAGCATCCCTCTTCTCATTAATCCGCCCATAACTATATCTCAATGCGGCTAAAGCAATCATCCCAATAACACAGAACATGAGTTCGAGCCCGTGGCCTAGCAGGAACTTAGGAGAATCCACTTTGCGGTAGAAGTTTGAGGCCATTGCACCTCCCAAATTTCCAACACCAATGTGTAATGCCATACCGGCTGCACGCTTGTAGGAACCGGCGAGATTGTTGGACATCCAAGTTATGTTTCCTGGGAAGGCCGGGTAGATTCCACAGGTGGCAATGAAAACGCCGGCGTAGACGATGCCAGGGACAGTGCCTGCTGCGGATCCAGCGATGGCCATAATAAAACCGACGAGGATTGCACACATCGGGAAGAAGACGTATGGCGAGCGGCTCCTCCCTGCTTTTGCGGCCTTGTCCGAGAAGTAGCAGACCACCAATGTCACGACGGCCGCTGTGATGTAAATCGGGATTGTGAGCAGTTGAGCAATTGTCGCAGTGTAACCCAATTGAGAAATGATGGTAGGAAGGAAGAGGCTGATTCCGTAGAGGGGGCAGACAATACCCCAGTACATCAGAATTCCGAGATATAGCTGCCAATCAGTCATAGCCTGGACAACATATTTCCACTTGAACTTATCATCCTCAGCAACCATCCTGTCAGAGCGACTAGATCCTTGGTACTTGAGACGATGAGCAGCCCAAGCTCTCTCCTCCGGCGTTAAGAACGAAGCAGTTTCCGGGAAATCATGGAGCAGAAAGAAAGCGGCAATAGCGACAACGACGGTAAGGAGGCCCTCGAGGATAAAAATCCATCTCCAACCCTCGTATCCGCCAACGCCGTTCATCTTAACGATGAGATAAGCAAGAAGCCCAGAGAAAGCTCCAGCCATCGAAGCCGCACTGAAGAAGAGACCTTGGCGAAGAGCCATTTCGTTCGTGCAGTACCACATTGTCAGGTAGTACGCCACACCAGGGTAGAGACCAGCTTCAGTGACGCCAAGAAAGATGCGGACGACGACTAACGCGTGGTAATTCTGGACGACTCCTAGACACACGGTGCAGGTTCCCCAGGCGATCATGATGGAAGGCAGCCAGATCTAGGAATACATTAGATCTGAGTTATCTAGAAACGAGAGAAAACTCACAGATGGGCGGAGGCGTTTGAGAAGAAGATTCGAAGGGACCTCGAAGGCGCAGTATGTCAGAAAGAATCTGTTTCAAATCATTAGATCGTTCGTCTTAAACTTTCCATACGGGGGAACCAGCAACTCACACAGTTGACGCAATATTGTATCCGTCATCTGATAGATGAAGATCTTTGGTGAGGCCTTGAATCTTCGCATTGCCGATATTTCCACGATCAAGAAAAGCCAGCAAATACAAGACTGCGAGAGCCGGAATGAGTCTGACGTCCATCTTTCTTAGCGTCTTCTTCTCATCAATCCCCGAGAAATCGTCATCGTGTCCCTCAGAGTTTGAATCATGCTCCTTTGGCTCTTTCAAGCCGGCATCTTCTTGGTCAACAGAAACAGGCATATTAGTTAGAGACGACATTTTGAGGGAATCAGTAGTAGGTTACATGCAAAACTGCACGGTTTTGGTGACTTCAGATTTGAACAACACAACACTCGATGACGATCAAAACAATGAAGATAGTAATCCAAACTAGTGAAGAATGTTTGAGTAACTATGTAATCAGAAGCTTATCTCTCTAGGTATTTTAATACTTATATATCTTTGTGGAGTCTTGCTCTGCCTATCCCACGACTTAGGAAAAACCCCGCATCTCGGATCCGACCCTGCATATCAGAGCACCCCTGTTTCCCCGCGATCATCCCGCGTCTGACCACACAGGGAAAGTAAATTGTCATCAACGCTGACTATGGCTGAATAAGGCTAAATAGTGACAGTTGCTGTAGAGACTAGTTGTTGCAGCGTCTTGGCTCGGATCCGATATCTGAGTAGAGCAAACAATTACTAAACAAACAAAGTTGCATGAGATTAGTATTCATTTTAGGCATTTAAATTTTTGTTTCTAGGATTTTTAATATAGACAACTCTTTCCATGACTTCGTTTTTCTTGTCTCTTTATGACTTACCAACAATATGTACCACAATGAAAAGATGTCGCTACGTCCTGAATTGACTATGGAATGGTACATAATTTTATTTACATTTAGATTTCTAGTATGAATTCAATCTTCTCTTCATCATTGCTTTCCTGTCGCTTATGTGTCCTGTGTACCCTAACGTTCTGCTAGCCACTCTCTCTGTCACTTTGTTGCTCGCTTTCTCTATCGCACTGTCTGTTGTTTTGGCTGTCGCTTTCGTCCTGTGCTTGGGCCAGAGCTTTAGGATCTTTAATAGGGTCTTGAAGCTCCTCCGGAATATCAATTCCAGTCCGATGGAAGTCGGCCACCTGTTTCTTGCGCTGACGCTTAGCTTTGCGAGCAGCTACACCAGCTAATTCAGTTTTCCCGTCAATTTTGTCGCGCGCCTCAAGTACTAATAAGTAGCCACCCTTTTGAAGGGTCCTCCTACTAGTACACCAACGCTTTAGTTGCTCCTTTTCCTAGGCATGAGTTAACATAATTTCTTGCTCAGTAAGTAGAGCTCTAGCTAGTACGTGCTCTTCATCTGTTATAAATGTAGTATACCGTTGCCGGGATGGGCTACTCAGTAGCAATGGGATACGAGTTTCCACTCGTGAGCTGTAACTTTGTTTGTTGTAAGTTAGAGTAGCAGGTGGCCGTAGCTCAGTGGGATTGGTTTGCTGCGGAGCTGAGAATCTCTGTAACTGATATAATACTTGTTCTTTCTCGATTGGCCAAATGCCTGACTTTTGAATTGCGTGGACTATCGTTGACTGCTTGAAGGTATTTGCGCGTTTGTCTGTTACGTTTCCCATAAAGGATGTAACATTGTAGACGAGCTCTAACTTCCGCATCGCTGCGTGCACTGCTTTTCGATGCCAGTGCTTGTATGGACCAAAGATTATAACATCGAGCGGTTGTAACACATGTGTTAAATGCGATGGTAGAGTGCATAAGTGTATATTGCACTCTCCTGCTTGGATGCATAGCTTAGGTGTGACATGTGAAACGTGAGAATCTACAATTATGAGTTTCCACTCCAAGTTTTCATTACTTTGTATTGACGCTCTGTTCTCGGGGCTTGGAGTGTATAGCTCTATAATAGTACAAGGGGCAATCGCCCTGTGTCTGCACGTCTGATAGTATTCGATTCTGACCTCCAGTTGGAGTGCGCTGAACACCTGTTGGGCTACGCCCTATTGCAGACCGCAACGTCGTTGGATATAGCTTGAAAATACGAGCTACATAGGCAACAGTCTCGTGAGACTTTCTGTTCTGAGTAATTGGGATGAAAATGCGGGGCATAAGCGATCCCGCACTTTGAGGAAAGCCGCCCCGCACAGGCTGGGAACAGTTCTCCACAAATAGTACGGATCCGACTTCAACCATTAATAAGGATCCGAGGCTCTCTTTCCTGCGTAATTGAGATGAAAATGCGGGGTATAAGCGACCCCGCGCTCTAAAGAAAGCCCCACACAGACTCGGAGTTGTTACACGGAGATCATTCTCTGCAAATAGTACGGATCCGACTTCAACCATTAATAAGGATCCGACTCAACCAGTGTACCGCTTTCAGATGGGGCCCCAACTCCACGTCTAGCCCCGCCGCCATGAATGCCAACTAGATCCACTGTAGCAAGCAACTCGCTCTAGTTGCGATGCATGCCGGCAATCTTAAGCGGCATGTGACGCTATACGAGGGCATTTAAGCACGGATATCACCAGTTCCTGTAGCGTGAACGAGGTGTGCAAACCGTAATAAGCGCCGTAGCTTTGAGGTAGGCAGTCTGCCTCTGGATTAACTCCATTCTGTCTCCTTCCTGCTTAGAATTTTCGCTGACGAGGCTAACACGGCGATTGCTCTCTAGTGGACAAAGAGAGACTCGAATAATCGGGCTTTGGTTTCTGTTCGCTAGGATCTGTTCATCACCACGGGGTGCCTTTTCCAATATCCAAGTGTTCGACTCGGTCATGATTCCTAACCTACGGAGTCCTACGCCTAGATCTTCTGCTAGGAGAAGTACAAACTATCTACAGCTCTGGCCCAGGGTTGTCCCTATGTAGAACTGATAGTCGAGCCTGTTCCTTTGCGTTTTGGACTGATTTTGAAGTTTGTGGGAGCAGATCTAGGGTCTGAAGCAAGATTGACTGAAGATTCTCAAAGGTACCGAGATCCAGTTTGCCAGTTTCATAGTCTCGCTCAATCCCTAGCCATAGAAGTCGTACGGCTGCGACTACGTGATGGGGATAGGGGTCAATTGCAACGAGTGGAACTGTGACAAAGGTGTCTTCAGTCTCCCCCTTTCGCTGAGGGATAATAAAATGATTGCTGAGCCCGAACACCAGGCAGTTCATCGTACTACCTTCAGCTTCCGATCTTGTAATTATCAACCCATCTAATATATCTGTTCGTCTCGCAGTTTCAATGGCGTCGATCATGATTAAAATGCACAGATGGTAGTGTAACATCACTTCGTCTTCAGTTGGACAGCAAGAGTTAGTCCAATTATTCTGTGACAGAAGATTTTGATGCAAGAGCTGTGTAGTAGGGAAGAACTCACACCAGCGAAGCTTTGTATGCTGAGAAAGAAACTGAATGCGGCGCTCGCAAGCTACCAGGAGGGGGCGATAGGTGACATTGAACTGCTTTATCGCGTCGACAGCGCTCGTATATACGCGGTGAACAGCATCGTCCTCGTGGCCTTCTCGAAGGGCTTCCTTCAAAACAGCAGCTACCTTCCAAACACGTAGTTTCCATGCTGATGCGGCTGCGATGATTCGGTTGGCATTTTCTTCTGTAACAATTACCCCACGAAGTCGCCAGTCCTCTGTCTGATTGTGGAAAATATCTGTGCACGTCTTAACTAGGCGCCATGATGATTCTGACTCCCACCCTAGAAGCCCTGACGAAAGCAAAGATTTGGTGTTGAAGGTCAGTGAAGAAGAAGTATCATAAGTAAGCGCGGCCCAATAAATAATGCTCTCCATACTCATAAAATTAATCTGGAACTGATCCAGACTAGTCATAATTGCTACTCGGTCTGAAATTGGGCAGACCTTCGAGCCGTTGAACTCAAGACTCCTTTGTCGAGCACGCAGCTGCTGTACATGTTGTAAAGCAGCTTGGACACAGAACTGAGCTGGAATGCCGCTATCTTCCTCCTCTTCTGATATCCCTGCTGGTATTGGGACCATAGCAAAAAGAAACAGACACAGCATCGACCGATAGCATGGCCGATTGATAATTTTTATCAGGTCCTTCCGTAGGCCTCGCCAGAGACTCTCGATCAGCTCAGTCTGTGCCGCCTTGTGCAATGGTGACTCAAATGTTAGAGGTAACCATCGAGCGGAAAATGCTTGAATTGCTTGATTTAGGCAGTGATCAATTTGCTGCTCCTTCTTAACCTCGGCTTGAGTTGGGGCCTGCTCACTAGCAACGTCATTCTCTTGAGCTTCTAAATCCTTCATCCATTGATCGAATTGCCTACAAAGAGAAGAAATACTAATGGACAATGTAAGCGGTGTCCGCTCGCTGGAACCATTTTCCAAGTGCCTATGCTCCCCAAAACTAACACGTCATTAGCCTTCCCTCAAAGGCAGAGGTATCCTCCCTACTTACACAAATGGACAACTATAATTCCCTAACCAGGAACCGAAGACCGCCTCAAAAACATCTTCATACATAGTATATAGCCAGTCCGCTATGTCCGTGTTCACAGCTGGTGCGGGCGTGGATGGTGTAGGAGATCCATACCAGTGGTCGTTAGAGGCATCTTCTTCCGCTCTAGATCTCTTATTGTTAGCTAGGTTACGACTGCAATCATTAAGAGTCGATTAATTTACCTCTCAGAAGGAGACCCAAGCATAGAATTTTGTTGTCTAGGAATTAGGCTCACTTCGACAACTTGAATAGGTGAAGAATCCGTTGGCGGTGATGGACGGTGATCCCTGCGATTAGAAATCAAAGTCCGATTATTTGACGAAACAGCGGCTCTCTCCATCCACTGATGATCAATTTGCACGTTAATATGTTGGTCAAAGTCATCATTAGGAAGAAAGACAAAATGGAATTAATCAGCAGGTAGTCTCCTACCTCAAAGCTACAACGTCGATTGCGGTTTGCGCACCTCGTGCACGCAGCCAGACCTGTGGCTGAACGCCCTCGTACTGCGTCACATGCCACACGAGATTTTCGACATGCATCGCAACTCGAAAATTGCTTGCGACGGTGAATTAGACCAGCATTCATGACAATGAAGTTGGATGTATAGTAATAGTTGGTTTGGAAGGCAGTGCAAGTGTTCAAGTGTTTGGTCATTAATAGCAGGTTGGTTAGATCCGCAAACCGGGCCCAGAGAACTAATGTCGATGAGGGCGCCATCCAACCCCGCGTTCTAGCCTAATTGAGCAGCTAACAAATCAAAGTTTATGCTTCTGATCTAGGGTCCCCGTATAATTATAAAAACCCCGTCCACTTTTTATTCCTAAATGACCGTTCTGGATCATTTTTCGGACATAATCTCGTGGCTCAGGAGGGATGCCGATCCGTGAGTCTGCATAATGATTTTCAATGTCTAGCACAACATCCAATCCAACAATATCCATGAGCTCACACGGCCCCTTTGGCGTCTTCAAGACATCTTTGAAAATGGCATCGATCTCTTGTGGCGATCCAACGCCCTCGGAGAGAGCGAGAAGAGTTTCACGTTTAATGGCGGCCCAAATCCTAGACCATGGCGCAATTCAGCCTTTGGTCGCGATTGCAAGAATACATAGGGGCGTACCTGTTGTATATATAGCCTATGGAGCTTCGTTTAACATGGAATGGTGAAAATCCATGAGCCTTACATTGCTCCGAGAGCAGAGCGATGAGTGAAGGATCTGTTTCGTTGTGGCCCATAATTTCAATTGCTAGCAAAGGAATTAATGAAACAAGATCGTATGATGCAATATTTAGCACAGCGTAAATGCATACCTGTGGTCTCTGGCGGCCAGTCTAATAATTTCTCCCAATTAGCACTGCCCTTAGAATTATGTCAGAAAAGGCCACCTACAACAGTGTGCGCTCAATGCCCTCTTCTTATAACGCAAATTTACCCCGTCTAAGATCTCTGAAATTCCGTAGCTGCTAGAATTGGATGCAATGATCGTGCCTTCGGGGGCAAATTTATCAAGCTGAATGATTATTTTTCGCTTTAATGCCAAGTTCTCCGGCACACACTATTCCCAGTATATAATGTTAGGCATTTGCTCTGTCTCTTCTTAGAGCTAGGTCATACCTCAACAACTAACCATGCGTCTTTTAACCAGGACTCTAACGAATTCGGTGTTGATGCCATGATCTCCCCCCAGTTTGCATCATCGCTAGTTGATTTAGCACGAAGTTGCTGGATATACAGCAGAGCTTCTTGCTGCTGTCGTTCCTCTAGGTCGACCAAGTGAACAGGGCTACCTCTGCTTGACCACTTTGAGGCATTCGCATGTTAGCGTCGGTGTACCAGCAAATTTATTACGGCAACAGGCACCTAGTTCTTACCATGTAAGCCAGTCGCCGGCCCTGAGCACCGGCACCGATGATGACAACGGACCGCCGAAGAGGTCTGGATACCTCCATTAATATAGTCTCGTGTAGAGTCAATGATATGATGTCGTTTCCAAAGGCGGTGCCTAGAGGGTTGATCAGGCCTGACGCGGTGCTTTATACTAACGAGTCCCTGGCGAGGGCAATAGAATGTTAGTGTCGAGGTCTTAGTTTGCAGGCCTAAATACAAAATATCCAACCTTACGCTAATTGAGATCAACTTTCTAGCTTAATGATGGTAGAAATAGTGGCTCCCCTCCTGCACCCTCGGATCCGTCCTTTCAGGCGGCTCCCTTGGCCCTATAGGAGTGTTTACGAGGGAGATATAGGACTGATCCATAACACCCACATGTTTACTTGCGGATCTATTAAGACGCATGATGGCAGCTTGCTCTTGTCTCACTCATAAGTTGACACTACTCTCTAATGTTAGGTAGCTTGGCTAATCGGCTAAACAAATCGGATCCGATGAATCGGATCCGCCGTAAGTCCAAAAACCTACCAAGTTTAAGAGTTGCACGTCTTGTTACTAAAAAAGCTCACTAACGTTAATTCTAGAAGCTGTTGCCTAATTTGCAAAGGTGGGAAGAGGTGTTATACACTAACTTGCTGTTTTAAAGTTAGAGAGCTAGCGTTATACCACAATCTTCCCCTTAATAACCTTCAATCCCCCCATCCACGGCCACAAACACTCGGGAACTGCCACCTCCCCCCTCCCCTCATCCCACCCATTCTCCAACACCGCCGCGAGCACCCTCGGCACTGCCATGCCCGTCCCATTAACTGTATACACCCACTCCTTCTTGCCTCCCCGACTCATCTTCGTCCCGAGCCGCCGCGCCTGGAAATCTGTACACACGCTCGCCGACGTGACCTCCCCGTATCCCCCGTCCCTTCCTCTCCGCGACGGAAAGAAAGCCTCAATATCCTTCTTCCGGAACGCGCTCGCTCCTAAATCCGTACTCGGCATCTCGAGCACACGGCAATGCAGTCCCAGCTCGCGCAGAACTTCCACCTGCATGTTCACAATCTCCTCAAAAACCTCCGTCGCCGCCTCGAGCTCCGGCGTGGTCCACGAAAACAGCTCTACCTTTGTAAACTCGTGCACCCGGTATAGCCCCTTCGTATCCACCCCTCTCGCGCCCGCCTCTGCGCGATAACAGCGGCTGGCAGCGACATACTTCCTCGGAAGCACTGCAGAATCCAACACTGCACCCGCCCCCATTCCCGCTAGCGGAATCTCCGCCGTGCCCGCCAAACACAGCTCTGGACGTCCACGAGCTACATCCCCCTCCCCCTGCGCAATCGTGTATATCTGAGTCTCGCCGCTCTGGTCTCGGGGCATAAACCCGCACGCTGCCGCAACATGGGAGTACACAATGCTCGGCGGTGCGACAAGCGTCCATCTGCGTGCTGTCGCCTTCGAGAGAGCGAACTGCACCAGCGCCTGCTCGAGTTGTGCTGCAGCACCCATAAGGTAGTACCACCCCCACCCCGATGTAGATCCTGCGCTCGCAAAGTCCAATATCCCAAGAGAAGTTCCAATATCAACGTGAGACTTATTCGACTCCCCAGACGGATGCTCATTAATATAGCTCAGCACCTTTGGTTCGTGTCCACGTGGGGTGTCGGGACTTGTGAAATTCGGCAACTCGAGGGCCAGCCCTTCGATCGACCGCGTCAATTCCGCCTCCTCCGTTTCGATGCCCGCCAGTTTACTCTTCAGGCTGCGGCTGGCGGCAATTATCCCATCTCTGCTCAAATCTTCGAATCCAATCGCTCGCGCGGCGTCTTGGTGTTTGGTCGATTTCGGGTTCGCGAGCGCACCTTGCAAGACGTTGCTGTGTTCGCGCATGGACCGAGCATCACGCTGGTGCCCCTGCCATCGCGCAAAGAGCTCGTTGATACGCTGCGGATTTGAGCTCTGAGCTCCATAGTTTCGCTCAATCGCGTTCTGGGTGTACAGGTCCGGATTTTGGCGGATGTGCTTGATGTCAATGGTCGGTTTCTGAGCTATAGAAGGACGGGCAGGTTCAGCCCGGAGGCGAGGTGACGGATGATAGGAGCGCCATTGCGGCCGGCGAAGGAGAGGTCGTATGCGTGGAGGCATCGTTACTGTATAATTTTGAAGCTCCCGAGAACAATATATAATCCGGCAGAATCGCTCGTTTCGTTCACCGCTCAGGACACTCAAACATGCAAGCTTGAACCCACCAACCAATGACGCGCCCCTCAAGGCATCGGCCAACCACCACCACCATATTTTGGAATTTCCAAAGCGACTACAACAAAGATATACAGCACGAGATAATACCTTCTCTCGCCATGTTACCAAGAATCTAAGCTGCACATCTCACCCTCACCACCACGCATGAATACGACTCCCGACAGGCCACAATGAACACTGAGGACCCCGATGGCGGGGTCCCCGCTGCCACCTACAGCGACGATGAGCTGTCCCCCACCAGGCCGAAACCGAAAGAGCTCCCCGCCGACCTCCCCAAATCCCTCAACGATCGCCGTGCCATTCCCGAGTTTACAGCAGAGACGGAGATGTATGATGCGTGGCAGGGTGCGTCTCCTGATGCGGTGAAGGACCCCGCTAATATAACGTAGGACAATCACAGTTCCTCACTGCGCCAGTGCTAGCCAAACCGCTACAGTTCAACAATCTCTCCCTCTCGGATGATTTCGGCGATGTTTCCCAACGAGTTGAGGACAGCGACAGCAGGCTTATGGAGATGCTCGCCGCACAGGCCGCACACCGCGATGGGTCGGCACCAGACGGAGACGAGGACGCTATCGCAGCGGACGAGAAATTGGACGATGCCGAGAAGAGAACTACGTTACAGCGGGCGCTAAATATGGCGGCCAGCAATGGGGATGTAGAACGCATACAGCGGATTTTGGGAGGGGACGCGAGGAAGTACGTTGATCTGGATCTGCCAGATGAGGAGGGCACAGCACCACTCATCTATGCCAGCTGCTTTGTACGTTACCCTCCAAGCTTTAAATCCAATCTAACAAATACAGGGCCACGAACCAGTCGTAGTCGCTCTCCTCGAAGCCGGCGCCAACGTCGACAAGCAAGACCGAAATCAATGGAGTGCGCTCATGTGGGCCATGACCAACCGACACAAAGGAATCGCCAAAACCCTACTCGACGCAGGCGCCTCACCCGACGCAAAATCATCTTCTGGTCGCACTGCCTTCGACTTTGTTGCGCCCGACAGCGAGCTCTCAGATTATCTTCATGATAGTGGGTATCACATCGGGAATGCAGGCGTGGCAGACGACTTTTACAATGCGGGGTTCGAACAGGATCGCTTTGAGGAGGAGATGGCCGAAAACGAATTGAGGCGGCGGATGATGATGGAGAGTGCGAGGGATCTGGAGGTTGATCTAGGGAATGTTGGGATGGATGACCAGCCAGAGGTGAGATTAGACTCTCTTCGTTTACGGCTATGCTGACTTTATAGACCCCTGAAGAATTGGAAGAGGAAATGCAGGAATTCGACTGGGCGCGCTGCCTGCACGACCAGATGTTCGTCTTCCAAGAAAGCGAGCTGAACCGCATCTTGGATATTGTCATCACCAACATGACGCCCCAACGATCGACCTCACAAAAGCCCGTGCCAGCAAACATGATTTTCCTCAGCGCGCGCTATGCACACTACCACTCCAGCCAGGAGCTTCTCGGCAAACTACTCATCATGGCCATGGACAAGATTAACGATGTCGTCGAGGCATATCAGTGGGATATGACAATCTTGGCGTTTTGGATGTCCAACGCCACACTCCTATTACACTACTTGAAGAAGGATGGGGGACTATCAGAATCCACGGGCGAATTCCAGTTGCAGCTAGCGGAGCTCATCAATGAGATATTCATACTTATCATCAGAGACGCAGAGCGCAGGATAGACAAAGTCCTCGATCCCGCAATGCTCGACCACGAGACAATCCCCGGATTCGAAGACATTGCCTTCCAAGACGAATGGAAGATCTTCAAGCGCAAGACAACAGTCAAAGAACAACCTGCTGAAAAGCGTTTCCGACCGCCGTCCCCGAAACAGCGTGCCAAGCCCGCCCCGCGCAACGTAACGTCCCTCCTCTCCTCAACCCTCTTTGTCCTCGACCTATATGACATCCACACCGTCATCTCGTCACAAATCCTCGCGCAGCTCTTCTACTGGATCGCCGCCGAGCTCTTCAACCGCGTCATGTCCAATCGGCGATACCTAGCCCGCACCAAGGCGATGCAGATCCGCATGAACATCTCCATCCTCGAGGACTGGGCCCGCGCGAACAATCGCAAACCAGAACACTACGAAAATGGGTCCATGTCCGCGTCAGGCGAGACCACAGTCGAGGCGGCGCGCCGCCATCTCGCGCCCGTCATACAGCTCCTTCAGTGGTTGCAGTGCTTTTCATCCCTCGCCCCCGACGACTTTGAGAGTCTTGTGGGGACTCTACAACAGCTTACGAAGCTGACGCCACAACAGCTCATCCATTCCGTGAAACACTACCGTCCGGAAGTCGGCGAGAAGGGTCTACCAAAGAGCGCCATGAAATACATCCTCAACCTCCAGCGCGAAACACAAGCACGGAAAGATCGCCAGCGTGCTGCTGCCTCGTCGACGCGACCTGGTGACTCGACACCCTCGACACCCGTAAAAGCAGGACAGAACAATGGCAACAGCAGCGTCCCCGCGACACCCGACTCGATACAGCGAGATGAGGAAGACGAGGAGGAGGACGCGCCCGAGAACCTATTACTGGATCCCGCCCTCATGCTTCCGTTTTCGCTGCCGACGAGCACGGATATGCTTGTTAGTTTCGGGGCTGGGTTTGGTGGAGTGAATAGAGAGAGAGAGAGGAAGTATATCCCGACGGTGCCTCCAGAGTTTTTAGCGAAGCTGGATGCGAGGGGTAGGGCGGAGGGTGGGAGTTATGCAGAGGCGGATTGGGCAGATGAACCTGTGTAGGTGGTGAGAGGGGGGTGTAAATGGGGGGTGCAGCGAGAGAGTACTGTATATAGATGCCACCGTAGGCGGCGCCCCAAAAGAAATAAAAACCGTACAGCAAACCTGAAGAATTTGTTCGGGGCTAGAGATGTCGCTCGTGTATCATGAATATTCCTTCTGGTGTGCGCGCAAGACATTAGCAATTGTACATTTGTACAAACCTTTAGGAGTTTGATCTATACTATAGATTTAAGCCGCACGACCATGGCGGGACTATGTCACACATTCATAACATTTGGAGGTCGAGTTTATGTTGAGGCCTACTATACAGTCACACTTTTTATCAATGGCCATCAAACTCGAGTCAACGGTATAAATTTGGCATCAAATTGCAAAGTAAGTCTAAATTCCCATTCCCACGCTATGCAAAAACAATTCCCACTCAAGCCTTGCTCTTAATCTCTAACGGCGCCTCCCCGCTGGCCAAGAACTCCTTGCTGAACGGATAATCTGTGTACCCCTCTTCCTGCATGGCGTTGTAAAACGTGCTACGGTTGTACGGCGTCAGCGCCAGCCCCTCACGGATCCTGAACACCAAATCCGGGTTCGCGATAAAGTGGCGTCCAAAGACAACCACGAGCTTGAATCCATCATACTCTTTCACGACTTCCTTCGCGCTCTCGGCGTTGAATCCACCAGCAATCAACAACGGCTTCTCCTTGCCCCACACTTCAGCCAGGAAGCGGACAGAGTCCCTCTCCTCCTTGGCCCCATCGAATCGGCCCTCGACGAGATGCAAGTACGCGATATCAAACTTCTTCAGCTCCTTTACGAAGTATGTGAACTGCTCAGTTGGGTCAACAGCGTTCATTCCGTACCCCTTGAAGTAAGGGCTCAATCTGATCCCAACCCTCTCGGCACCGACAGCCTCAACAACAGCCTTGACGACCGCGATTCCAAATCGTGAGCGCTTCTCGACGCTCCCTCCCCAGTGGTCGGTGCGCTGGTTGCTCACTTCCTCCAGGAACTGGTGGGGCAGGTACCCATTCGCGTTGTGCACCTCCACGCCGTCGAAGCCGGCTTCGATGGCGTTCCGCGCTGCCTGCGCATAATCGCGGATGTACTGCTGGATCTCCTCCTCCGTCAGAACCTCCGGAAGTGGACCACCGGGCGCCGCCGCGATGGCGCTAGGTGCCTTGACAGTCTGCCCCTCGCTCTCGGCGCCCTCCTTGTCCGCAGTGCGCCCAAGAGCCCACAGCTGGCTGAAGATGATGCCACCACGGGCGTGCACGGCTTCGGTGACGGGCTTCCAGGCGGCTATCTGAGCGGCGTTGTAGATTCCCGGGGCGTGTCTGTAGCCGACAGCGGCAGGGGAGACGTAGGTTGCTTCGGAGATGAGGAGGGTGCCGGGGGTGGCAGAGCGCTGGGCGTAGTGGGTTGCTACCATGGGGAGAGGGACATGGGCATCGGTCGCGCGGAAACGGGTGAGGGGCGCGAGGGCGACGCGGTGTTGGAGGGTGTGGGTGCCGAGGGAAAGGGGGGCAAAGAGGTTGCTTTGGGTGACCGTCATTGTGGCGGTTTGCGAAGAGCGGATTGGAGAGGTGTAGATCTTGCGTGATGAGCAGCTCAATGGAAGTCTTGTTATCCTATTTTGTTGTCTTGATCTCTGTCGCTGGGCTAGGAGGCATTCTTATATCCGCCCCTCCCCACTACCCCCACCACCCCTTCATCGGCAGCAACGTTATATCCGACGGTCTCCTTCCCCCGATTGCTTGATCAGCTTGTTCACCAGTGGCTTATAAATCCCCACGGCGGCATTTGCGCCAGAAACCCACCGAAACAGCGATCGAACACGGCTTGTAGGGCGCCATTGGAAGTATAGTGCACGCAATTTCAGTGTGTCGCCAATGAAATTTCTGCATTTCTCGCCCAGACCTCGGCTCGTTCCTGGATCGCATTTTTGTATTTCGGGTTGGTGGATCTCTAGTGTACATCTGTGTCTTTTTTTGGCTCGGTGTTCGGGCCGTTGCACCACCCGGGGCGGTCAAGTGTAGTATATTCGATTATTAATCAGCTTTACTTCGCAATATCAATTTGGGACTGAGAATGAGACCAAGTATTCATTTCTGATTACTGATTTAATTATAAACAAAGGGCAATGGTTGGTGATGCTGATGCTGATGTTAATAGATGATGACGTTTTCGTCAAGGGTTATTAGAGACCAGATCAGTAAGCTCAGAGTGTAAGCTTTCGATGCATAATACCAGCCTTGCCTAACCTTACGTGAGAAGTTTATATTGATATCCCCATCGAAGCCAGCGACCTGACTGAAGGCCACCCCTCTCTCTCTCCCATCTCGCCGACATCCAAAATCTAAGAATCCAGTCCCCTCATACCGTCGCCATCACGATCACGAGAAACCAGAATTATGCGTTCAGCAAACAATGCAACGCATACAGAGGCACCATATTTAATAGCAGGCGGATGAGTGAAGGGTTCATAATGTACTTCGTATTTCCAGAAGTGGTGCGGTTTAGATCCCACTCTGGCTCGTTTTATTTAACGACGAATAGTGGTCTTACAGAAAAATATAGGGATTGGACTTAGCCAAACTACGAACCACTAGATAATCTAGCCAGGACTCGAATCGTCCCATCTTGTCTCCTACTGTCTAGCTAGGAGGTTAGTAGAGAACTAACCTTTCAGTTAGTCTAAGCTAGGTAGCTGTCAGGTAAGTAGTCCATTTTAACCATCTGCAATTCGCCAAAGGTGGTTTTAGAACTGTATTAGCCTACCGCCAAAGTAAGTATTACAAGATACTTTACGTTGATTGCTGTTTTAGTTCAGACGCTTCGATGGGATGATAATAGAAGGAAAGCCTTCATAAATAAGGTGCTTTCCACCATTCCTTACCTGTCACCTCTTACCCATAGTATTTCAAGATTCTCCTCCTACTACACACTGCAAAAGCCGCCTCAAGGAACACAAGCAACAAAATCCAACCCATCAGTGACTTACATAACACGCCACCACCATAATGGCACGGAATTTCCAAGTCTGGAGCGACATTTGCTCCACACTTACCAGGGTATCATTCACCATCGCCCTCTCCTTCAGCATGCTCTTCGTCGTGTTTATTACAGCGAACATTGCATGGATGAGCTATCAAGAGGCCTACTTGGATATCAAGGAGCTCAAGACCCTCAGAGCTCTTCCTGCTGAACTAGCGAAGAGGAATGCGAGCTTGGTGAAGGCAGAAGCGCGCGTGAAGGAACTCGAAGCCGAGCTCGCGAAGCCGAAACAGGAGAACCAAGTAGCATGCACTCCCGATATTAAGTATCGAATCGCTACGATAAAAGCGCCCAAGGAGCAAAACTGGTTTTCTGAGCAGTGGGGTATGTATTCGTACTTGAAGAAATGTTTCAAGTCCGCACCAGAATTCAGGAAGTATTGGCAGAGATTGGAGAAGCAGCTCGAAGCAGCGACAGCGAAAGCAGATAAAGTCGCTGCTGCAGTACAAGAGCAAACAGCGAAAGCAGATAAAGTCGCTGCTGCGGCACAAGAGCACACAGCTAAAGTAGGCGAAGTTGCTGCTACAGCACAAGAGCAAACTGTGCGCCTTAGTGCAGCAGAGGCGCAGATAAAGGAGCTTAAAGAACAAGTTACGAGTAACTTAGGCGAGGTGATAGAGGCGGCATATACGCACTTAGAGGAGCTCAAAGCACCAGTTGCAAAGGAATTAGAAGATTTCAAACAACAATTTGCAGTCAAAATGCTAGAGAACAAAACACGCCATGCAAATAACGCCAAGGAGCTTGCAGCAAGCCATGCCGAGACGCAGGCACATCTAAAGGATCTCCAGGCGATCCATAATAGGACGGAAGCGCAGATCAATGAGCTGAAAGCACAACTTACGATGAGCGACCAGTCCAAGCACTCACCTCCGGGACAAGCGGGAACGCAGGAGCATCAGCACCTGTGTACCTGGTCCGAAAGCTCATCAACGGACCTCCAAGGAAATTTCGTCGGGGTACTAACACAGCAACTGCCGGGCATGGCGGCTGAGGATCGCCTTCTGTGTCCCAAAGAGCCGAAACTTACGGGGGGACAAGAAAACAATGCCATATTACAGTTTAAAATTGCAACGGAAAAGAGGCAGGATCAGAGCTGCGTGACGGTTGCAGAAGAGGTAAAGAGACTAGAGGTTGCTAAGAAGAAGGTAGAGGAGGAGAAGCTGGAGGCGGATAGAGAGCAGCGGCACTCTCGTTTTCTCGCTGCCATTCAGCAGGACTATGAGGTGCTGGACATGCCATAAATCATTGCTGATGCAAATTATGACTATTTTGCAGTTTACGACAACTTTAATATCTAATATAGCAATAACTGTCTCTGTTCTCTATGCCTTTCTTACGCTGCGCTAAACTTCAAGTTCCGAATAACCTAAGTTGGGCACTACCCTGCATATATATTTCCATCCATTTCTCATTCTCGAAACTCAAAAGTACGCTTCCAGATATTCCCCGTCCACATAGGTTACTCTCATGCCACCACTCCCTCCCCAGCACTATCGTCAACTACCTGACTCGCCCATCCCCCACCCCCAAATCGAAACTTCCCGGGCCTAATCCTCGCCGCCACCCCAACTGCAACCAATGCCGCCGCACCCCCCACATGCCCCAACCTCAGCCCCAACACGTCCCCTCCAGTCTCCGTTAGCGCCGCCGCTGAAACAGTAATCAACATCAGCAGCAGCAGTGCATACCCGCTGGCGCGATGCCATCTATACACACTTTTCGCCTTCTCCACACCACCATATAGCCCCGGGACGAAAAACTGCGTTACGCCGACCAGGGCCTGCAGGAGGATCAGTATGTAGGTCGCGAGCCCGAGGCGGCCGTGCGCAGAGGTGAAGTGGTTAACGCCGTGGTCGAACTTGTTGTATTCTATGATTACGAAGGCCGCTGCAAAGGCGAGACTTGCGACGCCGAGGAGGGCAGCGTGTACGTGGGTCCCCGATATCTTTTGGGAGGATGTGTGGGTCGGCTGGAGGATGATGACGGCTTGGGTGACGAGGGCGACGGCGGAGATGTTGAGGAGTGGGTGGTAGGAGAAGAGGGAGAAAGGGAAGCGGAAAATGGCATAGAAGATGAGGATGAGAAGGATGATGATCCCGGCTTGGGATACGAGGGCAGTCCCTGGGGTGGTGTTAGCAGGATCGGCTGCAGATGGAAAGGGAAGACATACCGATAATCAGATTCCACCCCAAGGCCCTCCCTTCCCGCTGAGATGCAGCTCCCCGACGACCAAGGAGCGGTTCATCCTCTGCGAGTCCCTCGGTAGGGACCGGATCGCGGCGCGCGATCTCGTCGGGAGTAAGTTGTGGGATGCCAGTCGCTGACGCCATGATTCTGATAGCTGCGGCAGTGATTCTTCATTCACAGTATGGCGAGAGGAGGGATAATCTGGGGGAAAGTGGGGTCGAGGGCGAGGGAGAGGGCGAGGTCGGGGTCAAAGTGCGGAGGTCGGGCAGTATTATGTAGGTTGTGTTCCTTGTCTCACCTATTATCGTAATTCGTATCACTCGGAAGCGATGACGACTTTTGTATCCTGGTCAACTAGTGGATAAGTGGGGTTAGTGCCCCGGTAAGCGGGAGAGCATCGGGGCCGTAACGACTGCCGGGTTACAGCCTCGCCGAGCACTGTGGGGTAAGCCGGTCCTGTCCATTCAGAAGACTCGTATATATAAGCTCACCTAAGATAGTCGTGTCGCCCAAAAGTCTAAAGAGGGGCCGTATATAGCTTAGGGTTAATTAAAGAGTTTTTATCGATATGGTTAAATATGGTTAACACTATGTGGAGTGGCTAGTTTTAATCGCACGAGGGTTATTAACAAACAGTGATTGTTAACGAAAGTGACTGTTATAAGTTCTATACTCGAATATCCATAACTGATCCATTAAATCCCACCGCGTATATACACTCGTAGCCCATTCAGTTCTGCGCCAATACAAATAATCTCACATCATCGCTCAAGCGGAATCTAATCACAAAGCCCGCAACGCAGACGCTGCAAAGACCGCTCCAGCCACCCCAGCGCCACCACCCATCCACAACGCGCGAATTCCAGCCTCCCCCCTAAATGCGCTGACGGCGATGCATCCCAAGTCGATGGTATCGACGAGGAGACATGTCCATAAGACATTTTTCAAGGCTTCCTTCCGTTCTACTATTGTAGCGTTGGTAGCCTCGCGTGTTACCTTGAGTGGAACCCCATCTTGCTTGGTTAATTTCATGTAGCTGTTGTAAGAAGCAAACAGAAGCCCGCCAATAGCTTTCAAATGGTAATTAGCATTTGATCAAGTAAAGACTCACGAGTAATAGCATACCTAGCTCACGCGCTCCGTAGAATTGCCCAATACCCCTTGAGGCAGAGGCGATAGGAAGTCCAAACAAGGACGCAGCTGGGAGAGGTAGGATAATTGCGGCGGCTCCAACGAGAATCCGAACATCAGCGAGGGCCGTGATAAATGCCTTGGTCATAAAGGTTGGCTGTGGTTCCTGAGGAACGAACTGCGATGCTAAGCCTGATTCCATTTTGAAGGGTTCTTAATCAATCCGGTTTTGCTGGTGTTGACTTTTGTAACGATAAATAATGTTAACCTGTCGATGGGAAAATATGAAAATGATGGAGATTGGGATAAACGACAACACAGGACCAAGCCCATATTTATATAATTTCGGTCACATACTACTGTGTTACTCCCAAACATTATTCTATCCATTATGGGCATAATGGACAAAATGAGGTTATGATGTTCTATGACGGGAACTGCCAAGAGTGAAGCATAACGTTATGTTCTAACCGCAAATAGCTTGGCTTTTGTTGTCATGTCGGCCTTCAGCTGCGCCTCTCCTTCCCCCGCATCGTGGATGTTGGATATTTCAAAACAATGGGCAGTTCATGACAGAAATCATAAAGCATAATGCCGGAAACTCAAACGCAATCAATCGAAGTACCAAAACGGGGCGATCCCGACAGAAAGCGGGTTCTGAACGTCTTGGCTCAGCGTCGCTATCGTGAGTACCCATACTTACAGGGCGATAAGAGCTCGCAAGCTAATTGCCAGAACAGGTCAGCGGAGGCAAGAGAAAGTGCATGCATTAGAACGTAAATCTGCTGCTACTCAGGCTGCTTCCACGAATGAAATATTCGTTGTCAACAGCAGAGCTAGAGATCCAAATCAGCAATGCATGGAGAATCCCATGGTCCAGGCCGGAGACAACTTCTGGCCCGTATTAGATGGAACATCTCCAAGTTCGGACAATACCTGGAACTCACTATCCAGCACTGCGAGCAGCAGCCCAGATAGTTATCTCAATGATCCAAATGGTCTAGAACAAGTCTTCTTCAGTAGGTCTCACGCCGTATGTACAGTACGCATGCTAATTGCAGCCCTAAACAAGACCTGACGCCGCCGCTCTTCAACTTGAATGATTTCGATTCCGAGCTACAAGCCCTCGAGTCATCACAGTTCACATTCCCGGACGATGCAAATCTCCTAGTGCCCGAGCTCAAGGTCATCAAAGCAGGCCTTGAAATGGCTACGCTTCTGAATTGCGGAGATGCACTCTGGGACCCTACAGCCACTCGCCTCTTCACATCTACCACTCTTTCCATAACACTTCCACCAGACCTACAACCGACTGAAGTCCAAGGGAAAATCCCTCACCATCCCTTACTTGACATACTACCGTGGCCATCAGTGCGGAACAAATTTATCTACATATTTTCGCAGCCAGTAGAGATGAGGCCGAAGGCTGCGCGGGATCCGATGGCGCTGATTAAATTGCAGTACGACCTCGAAGACTCGGCGGAAGGAGTGAGGATTTTGAGTGAGGACTGTTACAACGGCAAGAACTGGGAGATTGGCCAGGTCGTGTTCCAGAATTGGTGGTGGGCTTTGGATCGGAGCGTTGTAGAGCATTCCAACAGGTTACGCGCAAGGAGAGGTGCGCCTCCGCTACAGTTGACGTCCGCGTAAATTAACGTTTGCTTTGTATATCCATCAATCGCTTAATGGCAATATTATGTATTTATGCCTGAGATAAGCAGGTAGAGTCGCCATATTAATCATCGTGGTACTTGCTCGTGTCGCCCAATGCCTAAATAAAGAGGGGCTGGATATAATATCAGCAATTTAAATTGATAGAATCTATCTCGCTGGTTTCAATTCCAAGTAACTGGCTCATTTTCTGTAGTCTCGAGTGATTGAACGTATTTACTTGAACTATAGGTGCGGAGTCAATGGCCTCTGTGGCCAGCGCCCAGTTCATATTTGGCTCCGAAGAAGCCCATTCCGTCCCTGGCCCTATGCAAGCTCCCATTCATATACCAGCTGAATTCAGTCCTGTTGCATGATGGGAGTCAACCTAAAAACTAGAATAATCAAAGAGTTACAATTGTCATTCTTCGTATCTTTCACCTATCACACATTCACCTCTCCACCATCCCCATCATATCCCCACTCAGTTCCCATATCTCACCCAGTAATCCCAAACTCCCTTTCCCGCTCTCTCTCTCTCTCCATCTCCCTATCCCGCCTCCCCGCCGCCGCCAATGACTCTCTACTAATCGTCCTCACCTGATTTGGCCCAAACGCCACCCTCCGCTTGTCAATCCGATCATTTGCCGTCAAATCGCTCGGCTCTTCCTCTCCCTCAGAGTAAAATGCGACTCTCTCCCTTGACCGGCTACGCGACGACACCCTTGCCCCTTCACTCCCTCCACTATTTGCATCTCGCATGTATGGAGAGCGGTACCTGCGCGATCCGCGTCTTGTGCGCGTAGGTGAGCGTTGTGGTCTCGATGTCTGTGGTGAGGCAATGCGCGGCGACGCGGCACACATCGAGGAGCCGGAGTCAGAACTGGGCTGGTACTCGCCTGGGAGACGAGAGGGGCGGTAAACACGTGGCTTGTGGGAGGGAGGATACTCGGCCGTATCGCGTGAGGAGTAACTGTATGTATCCGCACTCCCACTGGTTGCACTCGAGACGCTCGGGGGTGTTGGTGCTGGTGGGAGGAGTGGTCGAATATTTGTCCCTAGTTTTACATTAGCCTTTGTCAATGTATGCTCGATAACTTGATGCAAACCTTCATGATAACTTTGCTGGTCGACGCTTGCTTCGGAGCTTCCTGGCCCGCTCGGCAGAGCTGCACCGTCCAGGTCGCGCGGTCGAATCCGTTGATAATTGGCGTGCCGACCGGTACGGCTTCTAGTCCGACTCCATTCTTCGGGGAAATACTCGGCAACATCATTCTGGCTAATGAGCTTCTGTGAAGCTCGATGAGGTTTTCTGCCTCGGTCCACCCGTTCATCTCTCAACTCATCAACGGCGGAAGTAGATTTCTGTGGCCGATAGACGTAGCGCTCGGTTACAACGAGCATCTCGTCATCTTTGAGATTCTTCAGTTCTTCCTGGATCCCAGGATGGGCACTGCGAGTATTTTGTGGTGGCAAACTTGCCCGCTCCCTCCGTCTGTTTGAGGCGGCTTCACGGAATTTGGCCAGGGAATCCTCGGAAAGATAATCCTCCAAAGCCTGCGCCGAAACCCTTCTTCTATGACCCTGTGCCTTCGGTGATCTGTATCTCGAGCGCCCTGGCGAGCGATCTCTCTCGTGAAGTGGTGCGCCGTCGCTGAGATACTCCCTATACGCATTCTCGGCGAGACCCTCCAATTCTGAAGATTCCTGACTATCGTATTCATAATGTTCCGAGAGTGGTTGGGCTTTGCCACGACGGGTCCTTCTCCGGGAAGAACTTCTAGTTCTCCGCACAGATGCTGGCAATAACTCGCTAGACCTACGACTGATAGGTTCTCTAATAGCCACCAGAGGGGATTGTGGCAGTTCATCGCCATCTCCTTTGAAATAATGCCGATTTCGGCGCCCCTTTCGACCTTGGTCGCTTGACTTCTCGGTGACGACAATATATTCTCCCACAGGCGTGCCTTCACGAACCTTCTGACGAAAATTAGCTCCCGCAGGAGTCTGGAGAAGGATGGTTTGGTAGGCGTTACCTTGGATGCAGTGCTGCCAGATTCACCATCTAGATCGAGGTAGTGGCGTGGATTGGTGTTCTTCGAGGTATTCTTAAGAGGATTAGTGTATAATTCCTAATATGCCGTCGAAGCAACGGAGCTGGCTGTTTTCACACATACCTTTATCCTTCGGTCTCGATAATAGTTTCGATCTGTCTCATGTGTATTTCTTCCTTTGGTCACATATGTCGCCGTCTCTCCTTCGCTTCCCGCACTTGGGTCACTATCTTCGCTCGAAGTCACCTCTTTCTGGCACTTGCCGCAATACGACACAGGAGGGACGTCTCCAGCATTGATCGGATGCATCGCCTGGTACTTTCTTGATCTGGGGTTACCGCACTGGGCGCAAACATGGGTCGCCGGGAACAGATCCTTTTCATAAACCACCTTTTTAATATTCTTCTCTCTCTGCACCTTTCTGTAGTGCCTCCTGCTCTTCTTCGTTGGAAGTTCAACCTCGACCTCCGAATCAGTCGATCTAAACTCCTTTTCACACTTCCTACAAAACGACACAGGCGCTGTATCGCCAGCCTGGAGCGGGTGCCCGGCCTGATACTTCTTCGATCTCAAGTTCCCGCAATTTGCGCACAAGTGCCGCGTAACAGTGATCGACGTTGGCGCAGCCGGAGCGGGTTTATCATACTGTGAATTGAAGCCGCCGAATCCCATATTCCCCATCATGGGCACCATCTGTGGCTGGCCACCATACATGAACGGCTGCTGCGGGTAGCCGAAATGGCCTTGATGCATCATTGGCGGCGGTCCATGTCCTGTGGGAACTTTGGGGAGCAAGACAAGTTGGCGGTTGCCTTGCTGGTACACTCCTGGCTGGGGCGGGGCTTGCATCACAGGTGCCATCGGATTAGGTGCCATCGGTTTTTGGTCGTGTATATGATGGAGCACAGAAGACTTCTCGGCCTCGGCCTCTGCTTTGTCCTTGTCCATCCTGAAAGCGACGCCGTCGAAAACCTCGCTGAGAAGATCGTAGCCGATGCTCAATACGCGTCCCAAGTCGTAGGATGAACTGCTTCTCGCTTTGCGACGGCTGGGGCGCACTAGACAGAGTTTCCCGTTAATTCTCTTGACACTGGTGTCGTCGCTCAGGAACGGGGGCATTGTTTGCCTTTGATGGCCAGCACCATGAGCGGTGCAGAAATTGGGTCAAAGTGAACAAATGTAACATTTCATAGGTTGTGGTGAGATTAGGGATTGCAGTTGATGAGATGAAAGGTGAGGTTGAGGATGTCGGGGCTTAACTTACCAGGCAAAGATAGAGTTGTTAATTTGTGGTTGTATGGTTAATGGTTATGTTGCCCAATTTGGAAAGAACGTATTTGGACAGGGCGGTGTTATTTTGCCTCGCAAATTGACTTCGAATCCTATCAAGTCCAAGTCCAGTGGATGAAGGTGAACAAGAGAAAAAAGATGAAAGATCAAAAAGGACAGTCAACAAAATGAATTTATAGAATGTTAAAGCTCTATATCTCACTTCCCGGTTTGAACAGCATGACACGGTATATGCGCTCTACTTCCCCTTGGCCTGACGCCTATTGACCAACTCGCAGAAAACGTCCATCTCCATCCTCCGTCTAGCCACTACCCACCTAAGTTCGCAGCAGAATAGAACATATGAGTATATCCGCGAGCATCGTCAGAATATCGTCAACTATAAACACGACACCATTGGGACATAGCACATACTCGTGCTTCTCAGTACCCTCCCCCAACGTTGCCAACGTTCAATCTACACTTGGACAGCGAGACTCCTCAGTCCAAAGAAATTACACAAACATAGAACTTGAGATGAGTAAACAACAATCCGATACTTTCTCCCATTCTATTGAACAATTCGCCCAGTAAAGGGCCGTAAGCTCAGAGTTAGATCTCAATAGTGTCCGGCCCCCTTGAGACATCGACAACACCCGCGAAAGGAGTCAAGGAAACCGAAATCGAAAAACATAGTGGAAACACTTACAACAGCAGGAGGGAAGCAGATATTCTCCTGCATAGCCCAACTAAGGGGGGTCAAACCAGAGGTTGCAAGTCTCAAAATCCGCATTGGATTCCTGTGGCGTCTTGCCTGCACGATCATATGAGTTATTTTTCAAGCCCGACATGTCTGTCCACTTTATCTCGTTGCGGAGAGGTTCTCAACGCCCTTCCCAACGATATCAATCCCGTCCTTGTTGTCCGTCGTCTGAAGCTCTCCAAGACAACGCCTCGGAAGATCGATAGTCCGCTATTTAAAATTCATGAGAGACATGTCTCGTTTCAGACTCACCCAAGTACCTGAATATAGCACATGCGGCGTCACGGTAGCCAAACTGCGCTTTATTTATGTACCGCATTCTCCTCATGGCAGCTACGCGTTGACCGGATTCTACACTACTGCAGGAATACCGCGCATAATCACATACATCATTGCTGCGATGCAACATCCCACATCACGTGAACCCTTGTACCCAAACTCAAACCAGACACCTCCCCAACCGTGCCCAACCGTTTAATCTACCCCACCGCCAATCTCTCAAGCATTTCTCAATTCGGCCGCCGCGCCACATACCGGAAGTCCCGCGGCGTCGCGCCATCTCAGCCGCAAGATGCACGCACCCGCGCTAGCCCTTCATCTCGCGCTCACCTCGGGGGGAGTCCAGGTGTGACGCTGGAGAGGGGGTTTCTGTCCGTTGGGCGTGACTGATGTATGTGAAACTGAGCTCGCGTGTGGGGTTGTGGAGGGGTGGCGTTTCGGGACGGATGTGGGGGGGGGGCAGAAAGGTGTTGTGGCCTTGGGGGTTTGTAGGGCAGGGGACGGGGACGGGGACAAGGGGAGTGGATTTGGACTGGAGGAGGAAAACACGTTAGGGAATGGTGTTTGTTCCGATTGGGTGTGTCGAGGGCCAGGTGCTCGATGTTAGTAGTGAGAGAGGTGGTGTTTGCCTTGTTCGTCTGGATGCTCCTCGCCGATGTATCGCTGCAGTTTGTTATCCTGGTCCTGGCACATATCTCTAGGTCTGGATCTCCGTGGGCCGAGGAGGAAATCTTCCTCTTCCACATCACCGTCGCCGACCATACCAGCATCGCACGTCATCGCGGTATTCATCCGCGCATATTCTCCCCCTCTTCATCCCGAGCAGTCGTCCCCCTACCTAGAAAAGTGCCAGTGCCATCCCTTCTGGGCCCCGACGCGCTCTGACCAGTCCAGTATTAGCAAACCCCGATGGGGAGAGCTTAATGCCGCGGATTATGGAATCTGCACAAGGCTGCTCTCGTGAGACATGACGCGGCCGAAAAAGAGCGCTGCGTGGTGCTCTCATTCCGTTTTCGGCATGCTGAAACGCGGGAGACAAGACATTTTCCATTCATCGGGAGGGGCTAGGGTAGCGACCGCTCTATCCGAGATGATCGAATTTGTGTCGAGGGTCATGCATAAAGCTCGAAAAAGGACGTGTCATCGTCCTCGTCTTGCCAAGAGCAATTCCGAACCCGTGGGCAGGTACTTGACGGAGATCAGCTCCTGGCCCTAGACACGCCCCGCCTGTGATGTGATTGCTGTGATTGCCGCTCTGTGATGTGATGTGAAAGCTAAATGATCTGATCGCCTCGCTCACTCCCCCGATCACAACCAGATTTGAGCCCTGGCGAAGATCCCGCGTGGTGGCCTCGAGACGCCCAATGTACACCATCGGGGAGTTCTCGCTCGTGGGCGGCGGCAGTACTGTAGTGCTACGGTACATAATGTGCTGCGGCACTCGTGGTGCTGGGATGGGGAATGTGATGCGTGGTCAGGGAGGACGAAAGCGAATGGGTGAGTGCTGATCATAGTGATGTGGGACGACTCTGGGACTGAGATTTCCGGCAACCTGAGCAGTGAGAGGCTTGCTCGGTTCGGTGGAGTGAGGCTGGTCCAGGATATCGGGTCGAGTTATACAGATAGGTATAACTGGCAGGATTGTAGGATTGTACCGAAGTGATCCCTTTTGAGAAATGCCGGATGTCTCAGACGGCGCGTGCCGGGGATTTTGGAGTGTGCACGTTCATAATATGCAGGTTCGGATGGAGGAGGGCGGCACACAGCTGGGAGTCGAAGGAACTGTGCTATACTCCATATGCACAGATCGGCCAGCTCCCAAACAGTAGTTGTGCCGCCCAAAAGTCTAAAGAGGGACTGTCCACAACTAGTTACTTAGACCTGGAACTACAGGCCGAGGCTTTGGAGCTTCCAGCGATGGCAGTTAATGCCAAAATCAGCCCAGCAGCTGATAATTTCCTATACTAATACAATATACGATTCCATCATAAGCTTCATGTACCATACCATCCTACTCGGCCGCGACGAGAACGTTGACAGGAACAGCCAGTCCACACTTTTGAGGGTGCTCCACCAAAAAAAACTGAACCCCAGCAACACGATTCCCACAAACGGACGATCAAGCCCCTGCAGCCATGCGAAACAAGCCACCCGGACCCATCCAGGCCCCGTACCAGGATGCCCCTCAAATTAGACAACAACACCTAACATCCCTAGGGAGCTCTCTGGTACAGGGCGTTTGGGACGGCCCTTCGCAGCCAAAAGTCAAATGCAGGGCTAAGAAATGGCTGAATGGCAGAGTGAATGATTCGCGATATGCACTCGTTCCCCTGCAATCTCACCCACGGCCACATTGAAGTACATGCTCATATCTGTGTCGTTCCATCCCGGTAGATCGGACGAGCTGTGCTTGGGATTGATTGCTGCTGGTGGATTGGATACGACCTGTGCGCCGTGCGGGTGTCTGTGCCGTGGCTTTCTGGGGGGTGCCTGCCAACCTACTGCCATCCTTTCATCTCTTTCGGAACAAGAAGCTGAGATCAGCGGTGGGGGGTGGGGGGATGGGGAGATCGGGTAGGCACGACGTTTCTAAATGGGAATTATACTGGACTTGGAATGTGGACTGGGCTGAGACTGAGGTCTAGACTTTGGGAGATGGAGTGAGTTGATGGGTGATGGGCAGTGGGATAGCGTGGAGAGGGAGCGCGAGGTGGATGATGGGTACACCAGATACTCAGAAACTACCTTACCCCTCAGAGACCGTCAGAGGCAGAAGCTGATGTGGATATTTGCGTGGATATTGTGTGGATATTGTGTGGATATTGTGTGGATATTGTGTGGAACATTGTCTTGAAAGCGGTTCACTTCAAGCAATGCTAACCGCGTGGCTTCAGCACCAGCCCAAGCCACACTCGCTCCCACGACAACGATGCATTCCTGATGTGACGAGGTGCAGCTACACCTCGCGTCGTCATGCTCCTATTCCTTCTCCTGCCTCTTCCTTCCTGCCTCTTCCTGCCTACGCTCGCGCAGCCAACTAGGTCTACTGGAGGCTACTGCAGTTATGCTGCCAACTTTGCTATTTGTGGAAGTCACGACTGAGAGACTGAGCAAGCCCAACCCTACGCCAGGAACTTTGGAAAGTACGAACAACGACAGGATCGGTCTCGTTTCGAGAGTTAGGGCACGAACGGCGCTGTAATAGCGCAGCCGACAGCCGTGGACCATCCACAATCAGCGT
Source organism: Pseudogymnoascus sp. VKM F-4518 (FW-2643) (assembly GCA_000750925.1). Lineage (NCBI taxonomy): Eukaryota > Fungi > Ascomycota > Leotiomycetes > Thelebolales > Thelebolaceae > Pseudogymnoascus > Pseudogymnoascus sp. VKM F-4518 (FW-2643). The sequence goes on from JPKC01002562.1 coordinate 39,693, forward strand.
GGCCACCACCACACACATTGCAAAGTCACGGTGCAGTGCTCACATGCCAGAATAGAGCCGCGCATGAAGATGAGAGGGTGAACTCAATATACTATACTCTGTGCACTGTACAGAAACACCAGCGGAGCCTTATGCTCCCCGATCGACAGAACCCACAGCGGAACAAGCGTCAAGCTGCTCGCCTTCTCTATGTGAGTCGCGAAACCGACGATCGGCGCTGGGGTTTGGTTTGGTTGTGGTTGTATTGTCGTTCGTTGATTAAGGACCGTGACCCTGGTGAGTGGAGCTTACTCACCAGTGGACGGCACACAGTGAGGGGGTGCCCTGTTCCCGCGTGTTCCTTTTAGAGTGAGGCCTGGACGACTGGACCACTTTGTGATGGAGTCCATACAGGGTGTTCATACGCTTTGTCCGAACTGTCTAAACCGTCCATAAACAGTTCGAGATGGCGCATAAAGTGCAGTGTACATCTTGCCTATCTCGTCTCCGGTGGAGAGCTTGAGGGGATGGTGCGCTCCCGTCTTCCTTTGAGCTCCATAGCTTGCCCCTTGCTCTATGCTCTTTGCTCCATAGCTCCCTTCGAGGCCAGGACGTGCCGTGCATCGCTCTATCTCTGGCTGTCCAAGCTCCATGGTACTCAACTTCCTGGTCCGTCCTCATCCATTGTCCCCTGTCGCCGTCGGCCACTGTCCAGATGCGAAATATGGTACCGGGGATTATGGCAATCGGAATATAGCACTGGGATATTGCACTGCAAACTTCCAGAACACCGTGATCGTGATCGTGATCGACGAGCATGGACTGCGTATGTACCAATATCCATCGGCAGCGTCTGTTCCGAATCTGATGTTCCTCGTGTTTGTCTCAGGGACCACCTGGCGCCCACAGTGTCAATTCTCAATCAATTCTCAATGCTCGATACTGAACGAACGAACGTGCACGCCACATGCCATCGCCTAACCCCTCCTTCATTACAGGTCCCGTTTCAGGCCTGGCCCTGCACGAAATGACTGCCCGTTGCGGCATCCTCCCCCATGGCTGTTAACGTCAACTTAACTTATTCCTTCTGCTCCGCTTCCCACGCACTCTGTACCAAAGTAATTCTGCATACGACGATAATCACAGTGCCACTGTAACTCTACTGTTCCACTGTGGGACTGCGTCCTGGCCAGAGTAGCTTAGAGTACGAGTGCCACTTCCCATTTCTATCTTTCCCACTACTGCACCTACATGGCCTCGCTCTCCACCAACCACATGCCCCGCAGTCAGCCTTTCCGTGTGGCTTACATAAAATCCCCTCCCTCCCTCAACAGAGCTTCTAGCTCTCTCATTCTCTCCTACTTCCTCTCTCACTCGAAGGTTTTCTTCTTCCTTACTTATACTCACTTTAACCTTCGGCTCTTGCCCCCTTTCACTTCTCTTCTACCCTCTTTTCTGTTCCCCTTGATCCCCCACCAAGGCTGCTTGCTCGGCCTCTTCTTCTTCTTCACAAACATCTTCGAGAGACACCTGTAGTTATTTATCATTATAATCCAACTTTTCCCATTTCCACACCCATGGTCCCACCACACCGGTCCCGTTAGAGCGCCATCGCCATGTTACTCACCCTGCAACCGCCCTCGAACCACGCCTTCAAACCCTTCCGTGACTACTCCCCCCCCACACCGCCATCTACGTCGCGTTTCTCACCAGCCCTCATATCCTCCGGGCCCGCCTACCCTCCGCCGCCCAGGATCACCACTCCTCCCTCAATGTCTACACCGCACCGTGGCCTCCCCCCTCCCGCCGCCCTCGCCCTGCCTCCCTCCCAGTCCTCCCAGTCCTCCCAGTCCCAGCCAGCCCAACAGCCACCAGCTCCCTCACAGCCTATGACGCAACAGCAGCCGCTTGGTCAGCTACCCTCGCCGCCGCAGCAGTGGCATGGTGCTGAGGACTCCATGCGAACCTGGCTACAGGCGAAGGCGGAGGAGGACAAGCGCCGCCAGGAGGAGGAGAAGACAGCGCAGGAGTCCCTACGCCTTGAGCAGCGCCGCATCGAGCACGATATCCTCCGCACCTCGCTGAGCGGCGGCATCCCGCCTCACCTCATCCCATTGGTCTTCGCCGGCATGGGCGGTGGCAGCCTCCCTAGCGCCGGTCTAGAATGGGCGCAGCGCTACGTGGCGCAGGAACAGTCGCAGCTCCAGCAGCTGCCTCCGCCGCAACAGCAACTCACCAATCCTCTCGCTGCAGCGCAGCCTGCCTCGCCCATGCTGAGGAGAGAGGATCGACAAATATCTCACCCGTATGGGCACTCACACCCAGCTCCCGCTCCGGTCCCGTCAACGCCCGTCGCCTCTCTCACGCAACAAACTCCATTTGCACAAAGTCAGGGGCAGGGTTACCCAGCTTCTCCACCACGCCCGCGGACCCAACTCCCCGGCCCCTCAGCACTCGCGCGCACCCCGCAGTCTGGAGGGCTCCCGCGCCTAAACACAGGCGATGTCCAGATCCTCCAGTCTGTTCCGCAATCTCAGTCTCAGGCGCAAGCGCAGCCTTCAGAGCCCTCTCCACAGCAGAGTCCAGGGATCTACTTTCACCACTGGCAGCCACCAACCTCTCAGGCGCCCGCTCCGGCAAGCACTCACCCGCCTACGCCCTGTGGTGAATAACCCTCCACCAGTTCTCCCTCTCTGCCCACGAAGCTAACCCCCAGCAGAAGCGCCCCGCCCTTCATCCCCCCCGAAGAAGCGAAAAGCCCAAGGTCCTCCACCGGTGACTCAACCCCACCACTCGCCGCCCTACTCCCAGGGCCCCGCCCGTCGCCGCGCGCACTCCCACCGCAGCGGCTCGCTAGACCAGGCGCGGCGCGGAAGATTCCAGGATGGCGAAGCAGCGCCGCGATCGCCTGAGGGTTATGGATATGTCGAGGTGGCGCAGAGCGGGAGGAGGAACACCCTTCATTCTGAAGGCAGGCACCCATTACCTATGCCTCAGCAGCAGCAACAACAGCAGAGGGGCGCGGAGTGGCGGTACGAAGAGCGTACACCTGAGCAGGAAAGCCGGAGGAGGGAGGGGAGGAAATGAGCGGTGAACCTGTGGAGGCAATGACGGCACGCAAAATGCAGCCAGCCTTGTTTTGTTGACTGGGAAATGAAACCCCGCTCGGCGATTGGGGAGACTGAGAGAGGAGAGATTGGGGACGACACTCACACCATTTTTACCATTTTGAACATCAGCCGATCGATCGATGCTGGTGCGGCTTATGCCACAATGCGGCTGGCACCGCGACAGTTGCGATGTCTCAGTCTACGCGCCGTGGGATATGTCCGGGTCGGTTCTGAGACATTCAGCCAGGGGTCACGGAACTATACCAACCCTTCTTCTGCCAACTTTACTTTTATTTCGATTCTTCATTTCCAACTTCATTCAAATGGGCGCATCTCTAGGGGCATTTTCTTCTTCTTCTTCACACTTTTTACTGCTCCGCGGCCGCCACTTGCGCATTTCTTGAGCCCAGCTCCGGTTTTAACATTATCTTCTATTCGGAAATTCAGAAACGAATAGATCAGGCAGAGCACGGCATCAGGACTCACCTGCTTTTCTTCCTCGACCTTTTTATTTCGTGTGTGTGTGTGTTGTAATTCATAGGGCCGGTTCCAGGATGGGCGACACGGTCACATGAGATATGAAGGATGGAGGTTCGGATAGCTTGCTGTTGCGAGGCACGATGCAACAGCATCGTCCACACCGTTTCCGTCAGTCATTGCGCGGCGGAGAGGGCCTTTGAGCTTGGAGGAGCGGCGCATGTAATATAGACCGGGAACCGGGTGCGTGTATCTCGAATATCGAGACGACAAAGACGGGGGCTTGGATACGCATCCGCCCCATAAAAACTAGAGAGCAGGCAGACGCAGATGGGCTGGGATGCCTGGAACTTATATGCATCATTACCATCTAACTCACACTCAATTCTCGGGCTTTTTACTCTGCTGGTGACTGACTTCGTGATACTCGCGGCGCGCTTCTAAAGAATGGAGGTGGTACAGGGGATATACGCGCGGCAAGGGCGGCAATGACCAGGGGGGTTATATCTCATCCATGGGTACTGTAAGTTGTTTTATTTGATTGCAACTTCCCTATGAAGTCACACTACTCGATTCGCTCCTTCCTCTATCACTCCAAGGTGGTAGCTCGCTCCTTCCTCCACTGAGCTCCACGGTAGAGACTCGCCCCTTCCTCTACAAGCTCCACGGTGGCGCCTCTACCATATAGGTCGCACCTTCCGCGATGCTGTTGGAATATCTGGCTCTATGTACATCCACCCCGTTGCCTTCGTCCGCGCATCCTCCCTTCCTCTCACAGCAGGTTCATCATCCTGCTTGCAGCATTCGAGCTCGCTCCCAATAGCCCATGTATACAATAGCAAAGGGGAAAAAAAAAGGTATCTAGATGGATTAGTATGGTTTGGGTATAAATTAGGTCTTTGTGTCTCTGATATTAGAGTTGTCGTCAATCGGAGGTTGGGTGAGAGATATTATGTGAAGTCGTAGCTCAGTAATTGAGATGGTTGTGGATGTATGGATTATGAAGGTATTGGAGGGTTAGAGTGTTCGTAAGGTGTGGGATGGGACGTAGGTATTGAGGGATAGTGTAGTCCATAGAGTAGAGGGTCGGACACCAGTTTGCATCGGCTCGAGAGACTGGCAGTTTCCACCCACCTCGACGGACCCTCATCGTGCTCTCCTCCTCTTTTGATGTATTTTCCACTCGGCCCTCGCGACCCTCATGAACAGCGCCTCATCCTTGATCGGCACCCAGCTCGTGAGCACCTTCATCGCATTATCGAAGTCCGAATCGAGCAAGATCTCCCGCGTCCCGTCGATCAGCGCACAGCTACACGCATGCAACACATCCAGGCCGTGCTGGAATGGCCGCTCGGGCGTTGCGGGCACTGAGGGATCTGAGTCGCCGAGCAGCATGAACACGTCCCAGACGCGCAGCTGTGATGCGAAGGGGATGGAGTAGTTGAACAGCGTGAGGTACCAGCGTGTCCCGTACGCCGTGGGGCCGATATCCAGTTCGTCCTAGCGAAATCAGTATTTTCCTTCTCGAAAGATTGAGTGGTAACTTACAAGTTGACGGGATACATCATGTCCCCTCATCCAATCTACCTGGAACTCATCCAACGCAGACATCAGCCCAGCAAATCCATGTGCGTACAGCTTATCAAGTCCCCTCAACGTCCACAGTCTGACACACATGATAAACGTCGTCTCTTCGTCATAATAGCACAGCAGTGTGGCTGCCAGACTCGCCATTCCCTGCACATATCCCGTGTCGGGGAAATACAGCGCGAGGCAGTGCAGTACGCGAAATAGCAAGCGCTGCCCGCCACGATACCGCTTCCGGAACATGATATGACTGTTGATCGTGCGCGGGACATCCATGTCGATCTGCACATCGTCGGCGCTGCCCTCAGCCACGAGGCGCTGAAACGCCTCAATTAGCGACGCTTCAGTCGGGCTACCTTCCACCTTCTTCGCGCTGGCGTTGAGGAAGCAGCGCCAGGCTGTCGCCCGCCACATGTCCGGGATCCCCTTCCACGTTCGGTCGATGAGCTTCGGATTTGCGACGTCAAACTCGAATTCCATGCCCTCGCCGCCAGTGCCTGAGTTGACGAGTTTGGCCATCCGGCGCCACTTCTCTGAGCGCGCCCATTCGCGCTTCTTGGTCGCTTCGGCGGCTGTGGTTCTTTCGTCGACTTCAGTGATGTCAGCGAGGCCGTGGGGGAGTGTTAGCATATCGCCTGCTTCGTCCATCCAGCGTCTGTCTTCGTTACCGGGCAGGCGGTTGGCAAGGGTCCTCAAAGGCCTTGACACACTTCGTTGAGATGTAGTAGTGTTTTGCGTTCTAAGAGACTTGGCCGCGGTATTTTTGGCTGGAGATTGTAGTCCGAAGCCTCGCTGTTTCCTAGGCGCTTGAGAGGCAAGCTGGAGAGATGTCGATACGCGTTGTGGTGCTCGGGGTTCGGGCGTTCCGCTTCTACCTGGTGCGTCTGATGTCTTGACGATGAATCCATATCGATCCAAATCACCGCCGCTAATATCCTCCCAATCCTCGATTCCGCCAGCAAGCTCGTGTTCACGTCTTAGAACACTGTACCTCTTTGTGCTGGGTGCCCTCGCAGTCTGTGGTCTGGGTCGTAGCTGGACGTTGAAAGTATCGTTGCTCGGTCCCTCGTTCTCTTCGGTCAGCGGCTGGGGATTGTTTATCGGATTCCCATCTCTCCAATCCGTTATCACGTCCTCCTCGTACATAGACCTTACCTTTAAACTCTCCTTCGCGATCTCCTCCGGCAGCACTGGAAGCAGTGATGGCTCAGGCGCAGTCCTCGGTGGCTCCAGTGCAACTTTGGGTAGCTTTGGCGCAGTCCTCAGTGGTTCCGGCGCAGTCCTTGGTGGCTCTTGCGCAGGCTGTGGTGGCTCCAGCACAGTCTTTGGCGGCTCAGCCACGGTATTCGATGGTTCAATCACCGTATTCGATGGCTCGGGTACAGACTTTGGCAGTTCTGGCGCAGTCCTCAGTGGCTCTGGCGCAGTTTTAGGTAGCTCAACCACAGTATTCGATGTTTCCGGCGCAGTCTTCCGTGGCTCTGCCGCAGCAGGCACTCTTTCAGAGGCCGGCTTGGAAATCGGCCTCGCATTAACCGCCTTCCTCCCTCCCAGGAGCACGCTGCCCCGAGTCGAAAAGCTGACCTGGTTGATAAAATCCAGTTGCATATCTGGCAAGCTCGTCGTGAGTGGCGTAAATTCCCGCTCAGGGCTCGAGTTTAGTGTCGGCACATCACCATTCGAGCTGGGTGTCCTTGGTATGTTCTCGCTGCCTTTGTCCCCATTCCTGCTCCGTATCCTCCAGCGGCTCCCCGTTGTTCTTGACGAGACATCGCTCGGCGCTATGCTTGGTGCTCTCGGCGCATTACCTTCTCCCTGCGATTGTGCCATCACTCTCAAGCCACCCCCTTCGCTGTTTGTCCCCGGACGGCTCTCGGTCCCGCTGTTAGATATGGTCTGCTCGAGCCCCGAACCCCTCATGCCGCTCCCCAGGTTCGAAATCGCATTTGACGCCGCAGTCGTTGCTGCTGTTGGTGGTCTATCCTGCGCCGCCTCTTCATACGGCACTGCCTTCACTTTGCGCCTCGAGAAGGGCGATCGTCCAGATGCTGTCGTCGGGCGGGCTTGCGTGGAGCCGGTGATGTCGGGCGCCATTGCGCATGGCGACTCTCTGATCTTTCAATGGCAGTGTTGAGTCTTAATCCGCGGCTGGTGGTTCGTATCGTACGTCAGAAGAAACGCCGGATTGGTTAATCGAACCCTGAGAGATTGTGGCGCGATCCCCAACTTCTGCAGCCTTCCGGACGGTTGCAGCTTTTCTCCGTAAAGAATTAACGAAACTGTGTTCTGTGAAAGGGGAGTATATGTCTCGGAAAGACGAAGATGAAGATCCAAATCTCAATTGACAACGTGCCACGCAAGGGGGATATTTGCGGTGGTACTCGATCTCTCTTTTCTATAGAGTACGGAATACGAAATACGGGTGCTGAGACCACTAAGAGACCCTAGCGATAAGGGGAAGGGAGAGGAGGCGGGGACGCCACATTTGAAGGGCCCAAGCTCGCATGTGGCGCACCATAGCTTCAGCCTCGTCTCATGCATCCACCCGCTGTTCAAGCTTTCAAGCTTTCAAGCTGTCAAACTGAACAACAGCACCACGAATACACGAATATAGAAAATACAACCGAGAAAAACTCAAATATGAAGATATAACTCCCAAAAACAACTATCTACGCCTCTATCCACCCAATGCCTTCCCCCGACCTCAACAAAACCCGCACCCTCGCCCTCCCAAACTCCACGCAAAAAGGCCTCTTCGCATCCGCCCCCCTCCCTCCGAAATCGCCTATAATCCGGCTCTCACGCCCTCTCCTCGCCCTCCTCCAGAACTCTGCCCTCGAAACACACTGCTCGAACTGCCTCCTCCCAGCCCCTCTGCTCCTCCCATGCCGTCTCTGCAACGCAGCGCGCTTCTGCGAGGGATGCAAGGAGGCCCATATCGTATCGCGGCGGCGGGTTATGGCAGGGCGGCATGACGCGGAGTGTGCTACATTCAGGCGAGTGACTCAAGAGCGGGGAGAGGGAGAGAGGCTCCCAACGCCCGTGAGGGGGGCTGCGCATGTTCTGGCGCGGTTTGGGGAGGAAGGGGTGCGGGAGCGGGTGAGGGGGATGGTGGGGTGGAGGGATAAGCAATTAGGAGGTGGGAAGGGGGTTGAGCTGCAGGCGAAGGCAGTGGTGCATTATTCGGGGATGGAGATGAGTAGGGGAAAGTTGGAGGACGCTCTAGAGCTGCTTTGCGTGGTGAGTTTGCTCGGTCGGTCGCTGGAAGGGGGTTGAGGACGGTGGGTGACTGACAGCGAACAGATGAATGTGAATTCCTTCCGCATCACGGATGCCAGCGGCGACGAAATCGGGATCGGCTTTGATCCGCTTCTCGGGATGGCAAACCACAGCTGTGCGCCGAATGCGTCTCTCGAGTTCGACGGGCGATGTGCGGTTCTCACGGCACTAAAGCATATTGAGGAGGGCGAGGAGATCACCATTTCGTACATTGGTAAGTCCAGTTTCCAATGTCTCCCAACTTCTCTCACGCAGACAAGACTCCCATCGGCTGAAAAACTGAAACTGACAATCCACCAAGACACAACACAGCCCCGCGCCGCCCGACAAGCCTTCCTCCAAGAGCACTACTACTTCACCTGCACCTGCCCCGCCTGCACCACTCCTTCCACCCCACCCAGAGCTGTCAAACCCGGTAGTTGAAAGGAATACGAAGAGAAAGAAAACTCTATTACCTTAACACGAGATCGGCAATGCATATACGGCGCTGTTCCTGCCTGTGCGTCGAATACGAGGTCGGCCCGGACCGCGATAAGGTCCCCTTGCGTTCCCCACGCAGGCGTCTGCCCCACGTTGGACAACACTCGTCGAAACTCTATTATACATATAATGGAAGGACAAGCACTGAACCGACAGACAAAAGAGTGGGAGACTCACATCGACAGACAACAGTTTGGGGACTCACAGTAACAGCCAACAGTTTGGAGACTCGCAGTAACAGCCAACACCCGAGACACAGACACAGACGCGGAGCACAATACACAAAAACTTTGTATTCCCTTCCCAAATTATAGTTCCCACTCCCGCTGTGAATAAATCAGAGCCTACATACATACACCGCCATGCATCGCGACACAAAAACTATATCCACGAAATAAAATAACACGTCAGACCATCTCTCATCCCTTCAGACCCCATTAAATCATCCTCCTCCCCCCCGCCATGGAATGTAGCAACCTCCTTCTCTTCGTCCCCCTTACTACCGAACTTTTGGTATCAAGGAAGGTATCAATCGTCCACACTCTACAACAGAAGCATAGCAGCACCGACAAAGCCGACCAGTCCAGCGCCGACCTTGGCGCCCGCAGTAGCGGCAGCACCCTGGCTGGACGAGGTCTGAGCGGCGCGCGAGGTGGTGGTTGGGGCCGAGGTGGTGGTGGTGGAGGCCTCAGTGGAGCTCGCCTCAGTAGTAGAGCTAGCGTCAGTAGAAGTAGTCTCGGTGGCAGTAGACTCTTCAGAGGTGGTGGATGGCTCCTCGGTGGTCGAGGTGGAAGGCTCCTCAGTCGAGGTTGGTGCCTCGGTGGAGGTTGGCGCCTCGGTGGAAGATGGGGCGGAGGACGCGGTGACGTCGGAGTCGATGGGGAATTGGAGGGTGTAGTTGTAGTTGTCTGCGTCTTCGTCGTCGACGATCTTGAGAGCGTAGTCGGAGCCCTTGACGATGGAGGAGGAGGGGGTCCAGGTGTAGGAGCCGGAGTTGGTGAGGCCGCCTGGGTGAGTGTTAGTTTGCGCGTAAGACAAAGGTTATTTCCCACTCGTCGTGCAACTGCAATTAACTGCAAGTCGACGCGGCAGAGTGGAGAGAGAGTGAGGGAACAAGGGAAGCAAACGCACCCTCAATGGTAGCAACAGTCTTCAACGCGTCGGGGTCGCCCTGGACGAGCTGCAGGGTCACGGTGCCCGTGGTGGTTGGGGTCCAGGTGATGGTGACTGGCACTCCAGCAGCAATGCCCGAGAAGTCAGTGTTGGTGAAGGGGTTCGCGCCGTTGCCGGACTGAGCGGCGGCCACGACGGCGAGGGCGCCGGCCACGAGAGCGGAGATGAAGCGCATGGTGTCTTGGGTTTGGGGGTTGTTTGGTAGGACGGGTGGTTGCACAACGAGATGAACGAAGCTGAGCGAGTGGTTTTCTTGTTCTTTCTCTTTTGCAAATGCTTGTCAGTTGGAGTAGAGCGACAGTGAGAAGGTATGTAATTATAAGAAGTAAAAGAAGCAATAACAATGACAGCAATTCAAACCAGTTAAGCGCAAGATACAAGCTGCAAATCTCTCTCAAAGCAATCTCCTTTCAACGCTTGACAGGAAGCTTTGGGGGGGGGCGTGTCTTATGGGCATTATCCCGCCCCATCCCCCCAATCCCCCCATAGTCCCCGATTCCACGGCCCCCATCGCAAGCTGTGGCGGCGATGTTCTGCATTGGGCCATATTGGGAAATTAGCCGGTTGTTGATTGAGATGATGGGTGGAGAGGGTAGTGGAGGGATAGTGGAGGATGGGGGAAGGATAGTGGAGGGACAGTGCAGGAACCAACCGGGTCTAACTGCTTCGACCCTTCCAACAGCCTCCAACAGCCTCTAACAGCCTCTAGCGGCGAGAGGGAAAGGCCAAGACTGGGCGCGAATGGGAAATGGGCGCAAATGGCGGCCAAAGGGTCCGATGTCCGTCGCCCTGAGGAATGCTAAGGCAGGTACATCTTCAGTACCACTGCAGGTCTCACATGCAGTCAACGGCTTGTCTCTCCTCGACAGACATTCTACGCGTTAATAGTGACTGTCGTGTTGCGTGAGGACTTGTCGTGTTACCTGCTGAGTACAGTTTGAGTACCTGCTATGATCATTCGTATAGCTTCTTTGTTCGTTGTCGTCGATGGGCTGACAGTGAGCGACAGCGACAGCGAGCAGTAGAGTGACATGACAGTGACAAGCTGGGGCTGTCAAGTTGTCAAGGTGGTGATGTGCGTGCTTAATGAATGGCTGCTGACTAATCCACTAAATCCGCCATTTTCAGGGATTGAGGGACGAGCTGTTAGCCGTGCTACAGTAGGATTGGACAAAAGGGCCACGGACTAAATGGTGGCGGGGCTAATTATACTCCAAGAATCAATATAAAATCAATATAAAGCTCAGCCACAGCCACAGAAACGCACAATGCACCGAAATATGCACAGAACTGGGCAAACCAGGGAAAATGCCGTCAATCCGGGTAGCGTAGCATAATATGCACGCCAACCATCATGGACGCCATCGAGCCATCGAGCCATCCAGACCGTCCTTGGCTTCAGGCAGCCGTCAATGCGCCGGCTATAACACAGGTGCTACGCCGCATTACGTGGTGCATACATACCACGGCATCCTCCTGTTTCTTCAGCTGTCATGAGCGTCACAGTCATACGGCTGTCACCGTCACGACAGACACCAGTCGACAGACACCAATGTCACCAATGTCACCAATGTCACCAATGTCACAAAACCAAATACTGAAGTCCGACCAGTAGTAGTACATCCAGCTCTCATTCCCTCGTCCCTATTCCCTATTCCTCGCCAATTAATCAACTCCTCCTCTCGCCCGTATTTCTGCTGGTACAGTAAAAACAATGAATAATGTAAAGGGCTAAAAACCTTCACAGACAATAAAAACAATGACCCCTTCCACCTTCGTCACCTCTTAGTATGACACCAGCAACGGAAAGTATACAAATATGAGCCTCCGCCAACCTGATCCTATACAATCTCCATCCGTGAAAACGTCCCCGCCCACGCCTGAAATAAGAGACGATGATGCAGAGCGATGAGAGCTGATGACCCTATCAGTTGGCAATGCCCAGGGCCAATGCACCGAGAAGACTGAACACGAGCCCATTGAACGGCGAGACATGGCGGGCTGCCTTGGCCGTGAGAACGCTCGACGTTGGTGGAGAGATGCCTAGAGCATGGTCAGTATGAGATTGTCATTAGGGTATTGGGAGACATACTTGTGTTGGTGGGTGTGCCGCCAGTGTTATTGTTCAGGGCGACAGAAGAGGTCACAGTGGCATTGTGCACCGGAACCAAAGTGGAGGCTGGGCCAGCATGCTCAGTGGTCGCCGTGGCAGCAGCAGTGGAAACTGTGTCAGTGGCGTTGTGGAGGAAATGGCCAGGAGCCACGCTGTGGTGCTGGTCGTCGTCATCCTCGCCATCGTCGTAGTTGATGCCGTGGTCGATGCGGAACTGCGGGCTGTAGTTGACGCCACCACTGGAATCTTTGATCTCAAGGTTGTAGATGCCCTCTTCGAGATTTACCTCGGGATACCAGGTGAATGAATTGCCAGAAAGTCCATCTGGTTGCGGGTCAGCACGTCCAATCTGCAAAGTCTCGGAAAGGCAACTTACCAGCAATGGTGTCGACCAAGAGTTGGTTGGATGGCACGCCGTTCTTGAGAAGCAAGCTGACCATGCCAGTCGCACCCTGCCAGGTGACCGTGAATGGGTGGTCAAAGGTAATACCGCTGTAGTCGGAATTGGTGAGAAAGACCTTGGCCTTGGCCACAGCGAAGGCAGAGCCTAAAGCGAGGATCTGCAAGAAATGCATCTTGATAATCAAAGTGTGTTTGGAGCGTTGCTGTGATTGTTAGCTACTGCAGTGCAAAGAGTGTTCTGGTCTGTTTGGCAGATTGATTGGGGTTTGTGGAGAGGAGAGGTGAATTCTGCTGAATATAAATTGCGTGGAAGTGAAATTTACTTACTGAGAATATAAATTGTATCCGTCCTCCCAAAAGTTGTGAATAAAAACGTAAAATGCCTGGAAAAGAAGAAGATGTTGAAGAAGAATCAACAGAGAAGAAGCAGAAGCAGAGTTGTTTATTGACAAGTGAGCGTCGTTGTTGCCGGAATGGGAAGTTGCGAAGTTTAAGGGGTTTACGGAAAGAGTGATGTTGAGATGTGAGAAGGAAGGTACGACCGTACAACAGTAACACAAATTCACTCTTGCACGCCAAACACGCCAAACCTTTGTTTACCACATTCAGAGTATCCCCAACCTCCTAATTGGCTCAAACGCCTTCTCTTTGTTCAATTCCGTCAATTCATACATCAACTACCCCCTATATTCTACACCTTAGTCACGTGAACTCCAGTTCCACTGTGATTATTACCGACAACACACGCAGCTTCTCAGTCATCATAGCATTATAACACACCTCCAGCATCTACTCTCTTCAGTCAGCAACGTAGGATTATATAGAGGGTATATACGACGCCAAACTAAACGTACACGGCCCCAATCTCATCCCTCACAACAGCGCACCTCCCATCCCCATCCCCTGTCCCCCCAACCCCGCTGCCTCCAGCTTCGCTACCAACTTCTTCATGCTCGTCCACTCCTCGCTGCGCGAGCTCTCCTTCCCTCCCAAGTCCGGCCCAACCTCAAACACCGTCAACTCGCCATCAATCCCACCCGTCGCTAGCCTCTTCCCCTCCGTCTCCTCCCACGCCACGCGATTCAAGCTGCGGCTGAACTGGCTCCTCGCACCCAGCCGCGGCTTCGTCTGTAGTCTCGCACAAGGCACCTCGGTATCGATATTCAGATCCCAGACCTCGACAAAGCCCGCGCCGTCCACAAGCGAGAAGACGCCCGGCTTGCTCGGCGACCACGAAGCATCGTACACGACGTCCTCACGCACGATATCCAGTAGCGGCGCCACGACCTGCGCCTCGCCTGTAATGCCTGTTGTGGCCGTGGCGGGCGCACGCATGCGCCACAGCTTAACGCTCCAGTCGAGCGAGCTCGAGAGCACGAGGTCGCCGAGATCGATGGGTCCGCGCGCGGGGTGGAAGCTGAGTGACATGACGGGGGCGGCGTGCCCGCGGTAGCTGACGCGCTGGTCGACGCCGGCCTTGGAGCCGGCGCGGTCGTAGCGGTGACAGGGGTAGATGGTGCCTTCTTCGGAGCCGACGAGGAAGTAGGTCGGATCCGTTTGAGGGAATGCCATGCAGGTTGGGCTAAGGTCTTCAGTCTTGGCGGGAGGAGGGGTGGTAAGAGTTAGGAGTTCCTGCGGTTGCGTGAACATATCCACGGACCAACCGCAGACTACGCCGTCAGTGGAGCAGGAGAGAATGTTGTTGGCGTTTTGCGTGCCAACGATGTCGACTGAGTATACTGGATGGGTATGACCGGAACCGGTCAGGGGTGTCTTTTGGACGGGTGCTGATTTTGCTCGTGTATCCCATAGCAAGACTTGCCCGCTATAGGCACCGCCAATGATAAGATTGGGGTGGAACGGCGAGAATTTGGCTGTGAGAACATCTGACTGGGCGTGGAACACAAACTCCGGTCGGTCGTGGAGATGGGTATTCCATACTTGGACAAGTCCGTCTGGGTCGTGAGGCGCCGAGGGATTTTTCGTATATGAGGCCAGTACAAGCTCTGGAAATTTGGGCGAGAAGTTGATGGAACTAATCATCCTCTTCTTCGACCACCTCTCGTCGTAAAACTGGGCTATTTGCTTCACCTTGCGCCGACCTTTGCCAGCGACATTGTCATTCACGTCGTCTTCATCATCCATGCCAAGGCTGTTATTGTGTGCATAATCCGCCAGGACATCGTATTCTTGGTCCAAGGCTCGTTCGATAACCTTGCACGATCTCTCCAGGAAATCTTGGAGGTCGTCCGACTCTTTGATAGCGACAAGCTCCTCGTCCGTCAATGCTCGGAGCGGAAAGTTCGCAGCGGCCCCTGATTGGGATGCAGGCTTGAGTGGCCCATCAGAGATACTATCTCTAGCAGCTTTGAGCTCATCTTCAATCTCCTTTCTTAAATTCTGACGTAGTTCCTCCTCTCTATCCCTGTCCCTCCTACTCAGTCTCTTTGTGTTTGGAGTCGAGGGTAATGCCCCGTCCTCATTATCTGAATCGGCAAATGGACGCGCCTGATCTGGCCTTGCCGCCCAATCCCCTGATGTTTGGACCCCCTTACTGTATGAGAAGACTTCCTTGACTGGTGATGGTGGGCATTCGTAGACTGTGGATAATGAGACTGTTGAGAGGGTCTGGGTGGAAATTGTATGTGATTGAGACTGGGGCGCTGCTGGACCATCCGCCGGGCTCACAATGTCGGAATTCTCATTGCTTAATGCCCCTGCGCTCAGGACGCTGTTTGGCCTGCTCCCTCTGTGCGCCGGTGACCCTGCACCTCCTGGACCTGTTGAGCCTGGTCTGCTGTCGCCAACTAAGCTGGATATAAGGTTGTCGAGTTCCCGGCGATTGTCTGATCTTCCTGGAGTCGGAGATATCAACTACGCAGGTTAGAAATGTACATGGTGTAAAGCGAGGGGTTCGTACGTCTACAGGGCTCCCTATGCTCTGCCTGGTCGCTGAGACCTCTCTTGCCCTAAGGGCTCTCTGTCTCTTCAGCTCTTCAAGCTTCGCCTTCTTCGCGAGAATTTCATCTCTTCGTTGTTGCATGATGTCGGTGCCAGACAAACATCGTCTTCAGTCGCGTTTGAGGCCTCTGGCAGACTCCCCCTTGTATTTTTCGTAGATATGGACCACGATATGAGCAAACAAACTTAGGCACGGTAGTCGGAATATTCGCCCACAGAAACCCTTCACAAATAAAGTAAGAAGAATGTTTGAAGTTATGTACTTGACCGAACTAAAGACCCTGAATATTTCCTTGTTGACCGCGAAACATGTTGATGTTGTACTCAATGGGAGCACCCGCTTGTCCCAAAAATAAAGTCACGTGAAAACTGTCAGGGATCCTCGGAAGCAAGCTTTATTCGAATTCGCAACATCACCCGAATTATTTCAAGAGGCTATCCATCCCGCGCAACACACTCTCGCTGTCCGTTCAGTTGCGATCACGTCGCCATATTCACTTTGACAAGCGGTCCGAAGCCAATTGGCATATTATCACAGACCCAGCGCCAGCAAACGAAACTACACGTCGACATTCCCAATGGCTTCCACCGGTGTTAACGTATGTCCTCTACCATCTCTACCGCACATCCCCTCCGGCTTGGCTTGCGCCGTTGCCCTTGACATCAAATGAGCGCCCTGGGGACTCTTTCGATGCTACTAGATGTCCCAATCATGCCCGCCTCTACAATCGCGCATGCGCTGACCTGAGCGCGATAGGTTCTCCGATACTCGGCTCTTGGAGCCGGTATTTTCTACGGTCTCTACCACCAGGCTACCCTATCTGCTTCCGCCAAGCTCAACGCTGCCAACCGTGAATACGAGCGCAAGCAGGGTCTGATCGACAGGGCGAAGAAGGAATACGTCAAGAAGACGGCTCCACCAGCGGCTGATGGCGGTATGTACTACGTTTTCCCATTAGTTTGGATATGTCAAATCTGGCTGTTTTGGGGACGTTGTTGGGGAGACGAGCAGCTCTGGCGCGGACCTGTGAAGACGTTATAGAGTCAATTGCTGACAGATCTGGTTACAGTTATCCGTGACCCTGAGGACAAGAACTTCGACTTAGAGAAATACCTGAACGCCGAATTCGGCCCCAAATAGAGGAACTGGACTGTTATGATGATGCGGAGACTGGGAAGAGGGAGAGGAAGAGGATCGAAGACATGGTTGCTCCTGGAAAGATGAAGGATGGGGCATGGGCCGGCAGGATTTAGAATGGCAAGCCGTAAAATGGTTTAGACGTCGGTTTAGCATGCTTCCTGTACATTGTATTGTACTATATTCCCAACTATTCAAGTGGTATATCTGATTGTGAGAGCCTGAGCTGCCAATGGAGAGTTGGAAGAGCCCGTTTGGCCGCTGTTAAAAGACGGTCACCACTTGTTATAATTGCCCTTCTAGTGCCTATAATTGTACAAATCCTTCAATAAAGTCAATTGATATATCTCTCATACCACAATAAAAAACAATAATCAATTGTGATTCCCAAACCCAATTGCCAGTGGCCTTTGGTGGCATGTGGCGGCAGTTTGGCATATCCCTGCCTCTATCTGGGTTCGACACCTCAGGCACAAGCGCAACATCGGGACGCGAGCTCAAGACACCTAAGCATTCCCCTGCTGGCTATGATCGTGAACCAGTCGTCCACTCTTTAATTCACGACCATCATGACGGTCGCGACACAAAATTCCTACCTGACGGGTGCAAAGGGGAGGAATACACGGGGGCTTCTTCGACTGGTTATTCTTTGTACAATTGCGGCAGCAGCTGTTTCCAGTCGGCTGTTCTCTGTTATAAGTATGTATATGTGCAGCTCTGGATATGCATGTCTTGGCTAGAGAAATCTACGTCTTGCGATTGCTCCAACAGGGAATTTACTATGATATTGTGTCTTCTGTAGTGAAACTCTTGCTAATATTCTTCTCTCTTAGGATTCGAAAGCATAATCCACGAATGTGCGTTGTCTCCCAATTCTGACAGCTTACGACGCCATACATCTGAGGGACGAACACTGACATATAATAGTCGATCCATGGTTTAACTTCAGAGCAACTAAATACCTGGTCGCCAATGGCTTCTACGACTTTTGGGATTGGTTTGATGACCGGACGTGGCATCCACTTGGCAGAGTCACTGGAGGGACATTGTATCCCGGCCTCATGGTGACCAGTGGGGCTATTTACCACGCACTGAAGGCATTGACGCTTCCAGTCGACATTCGCAACATCTGTGTCCTCCTCGCACCGGCATTCTCGGGCCTGACGGCATTTGCGACTTACCTCTTCACAAATGAGATGTCCACGACCCCTTCCGCGGGACTTCTCGCCGCCATCTTCATGGGTATTGCCCCTGGCTATATTTCTCGATCAGTTGCAGGCAGCTACGACAATGAGGCTATCGCCATTTTCCTTCTCGTATTTACGTTCTACTTGTGGATCAAAGCTATCAAGCTCGGGTCAGCCTTCTGGGGTGCCCTTTGCGCCTTGTTCTACGGCTACATGGTCTCTGCTTGGGGGGGCTACGTCTTCATCACGAATTTGATTCCTCTTCATGTATTTGTTCTCGTCTGCATGGGACGATTCAGCTCAAGAGTTTACGTGAGCTACTGCACATGGTACGCTCTGGGCACGTTGGCGAGCATGCAAATCCCCTTTGTTGGATTCTTGCCAATCCGCAGCAGCGAGCACATGTCCGCCCTAGGTATGTTCCAGGCTATTCCATGAAGTAATGACTCTTTGCTGACCTTTTAGGTGTCTTTGGTCTCCTCCAACTTATTGGATTTGTTGAGTTCGTCCGTTCTGGCGTTCCTAGCAAACAGTTCCAGACCCTACTGAGGGGGTTTGTCGTCTTGGTGTTTTCCGTCGCCCTCGGAGGCCTTGTATTGTTGACCGTTTCTGGCGTAATTGCTCCCTGGACCGGGCGCTTCTACTCGCTGTGGGATACTGGCTACGCCAAGATTCATATCCCAATCATTGCATCCGTGTCCGAGCACCAGCCGACCGCATGGCCTGCATTCTTCTTCGATTTGAACCTTCTCATTTGGTTGTTCCCGGCAGGTGTCTACTTGTGCTTCCTGAAGCTAAGTGATGAGCAAGTATTTGTTGTGGTCTACTCCATCCTGGCCAGCTACTTCTCCGGGGTCATGGTCAGACTGATGCTCACATTGACCCCTATTGTCTGTGTGACCGCAGCTATGGTCCTATCCACTATTCTAGAGACTTACCTGTCGATGAAGTCCCCCAAGTCAGATGCTGAGTCTGTCGCTGCAGAGGCAGCGGCCGGCAAGAAGTTTGTCCCCAACAAGGGCGGGCTACGCAGCATGAGGAACCCTCTTGTGGGTATTTATACCGTGGTGTCGAAGTCAACCGTGGTGGGTGCTATGACGCTGTACCTTTTGGTCTTCGTCCTCCACTGCACATGGGTCACCTCAAATGCCTACTCTTCTCCATCTGTTGTTCTCGCCAGCAAATTGCCAGATGGAAGCCAGCATATCATTGACGATTACCGTGAGGCATACCAGTGGCTGCGCCAGAACACCAAGGAGGATGCGAAGGTCATGGCATGGTGGGATTACGGCTACCAAATCGGTGGCATGGCCGACAGACCAACTCTTGTCGACAACAACACCTGGAACAACACTCACATTGCTACCGTCGGTAAGGCTATGAGCTCTAGCGAAGAGGTCAGCTACCCAATCATGAGGCAACACGAGGTGGATTACGTCCTTGTTGTCTTCGGTGGTCTCCTGGGCTACTCCGGAGACGACATCAACAAGTTCTTGTGGATGGTCAGGATTGCCGAGGGCATCTGGCCTGAGGAGGTCAAGGAGCGTGACTTCTTCACCCCAAGAGGCGAGTACAAGGTTGATCACGAGGCCACCGACACCATGAAGAACAGCTTGATGTAAGTACCCACGGCTGCCCCCATCCGTCCGCTTCCCTAACAATCAACAGGTACAAGATGTCTTACTATAACTACAACGGCCTCTTTCCACCTGGTCAAGCCCAGGACCGCGTCCGTGGCGCCAAGCTTCCAGATGTTGGACCAGTCCTGAACTCAATCGAGGAGGCATACACCAGTGAGAACTGGATCATCCGGATCTACAAGGTCAAGGACCTTGATAATGTCGGCCGAGAACATGGAGCGGCTGCGTCATTTGAGCGGGGGAACAAGAAGAAGAAGGCCGCGAAGAAGAGAGGGCCGAAGGTTCTGAGGGTAGA
Organism: Pseudogymnoascus sp. VKM F-4518 (FW-2643); assembly: GCA_000750925.1. Lineage (NCBI taxonomy): Eukaryota > Fungi > Ascomycota > Leotiomycetes > Thelebolales > Thelebolaceae > Pseudogymnoascus > Pseudogymnoascus sp. VKM F-4518 (FW-2643). Next base: position 59,514 of record JPKC01002562.1, read on the forward strand.
GTAGAATAGAATAGAACCAAGGAAGTAGCTGGTGTTTTGTGGCTATAAAATGTATATTAAGGTCTGTAATGTTAACGGGCTATTAACCTGAAATGACTTTGCCGTAATTCATTCGTGACGTAATATATATTAATTATCTAATGCCTAACTCACAGGAATAAATATAATATATGCCCAAAAACGCTCCAAATAAATCGATTCAATTTTTCCAAATCATATTATCTGTGTTAGTTTCAATTTCTACCGTACTGAATGCCTATGAGGATGTGCAGTACAGCCAGACAATCTAAGAATAAATGTCAAATATTAAGCCTCCAAGTTGATATTTATAGTTACAAGTTCAATCAAGTTGTCAGTAAACACCTAAGGAGCTAAATACTACATAGAGATGAGGTAGAATAAGCAAAGTAAGCGATGAAATTCTGCCGTTTCTCCAAGAACATCGCAACGGTGCTGTTACCGTGCGCCTATCGTTGTCGCTGTAGTGTCGTTACCACTCTCCTCGTCTTGCCGTTGGTGGGGTGTCACCGCACTTCCTGCTGTTGGCCGAAGCTCGAAGTCGTCTCCTGCTGCTTCGCGGAAAGCTTGCATGGCGGAGTCGAGTTGACCCCACGATTGTGGTGCTTCATTCTCGTTGCTCCATCTCCAGGCAGAAGGCGGCTAATGATGAAGCTGTCAAAGAGGCGGATGGATGCAGCTACTACGGAGGATGAGGCGGTTAAGAAAGCACTCGTAGAGGCGGTACATACTATAATTGTCGTCTTAGTTACTTAGCTATAGAGCTAAAGAGGCAGATCCTATTAAGTCTAAATTGCTGGTATCAATCTTCAGCTTTCTACTATTTTTACAGTCCCACCTCGGAATTTTGGATGGCTCAAGTACTGTATCATAAAATCCTTATAATGGTCGTTGACTGCCTCAGAAAGCATTATCATTATCTTGTATATAAATCTATGAACTGTTTCGTCGAATTCGAACTCCAATCCCAATGCCGCCGTATCATATACGCTGATTCTCAGCTCCAAGTTTTGTACCGGTTTCCCATGCTTACAATTCCTGATGTACAAACTTTCCTAGCTTCTCCGCTTCCCCCCTCAACATCTGCAAAAACTCTTTGCTCCACCCGTCATCTTCTCCCGCTTCCTCTTTCTCAAGCACATAATTCATCACATGGTACACCCAGCATTCATCCCCAACCGTGGCCGCAGCCACGCCTGCCTCTGCTGGCTTGAACACACACGCATAATCCATCCTCTGTGGCTTTATCGGCCACTTCCCAACCTCAGCTCCCATATCCTCATCAAGGAAGTTATCCGTCACGAACTCCGCGACCTTCTTCCGCACAACATCCCACTCCTCGCCGGCTCTGGCGAACAACTGAAGAGGCGTCTGCAGTCCCTCAAGATGAATTAGGGCATCGCGTAGCTCTGGGCTCTTGACCAGCCCGCTGAGCGCGTTTACCTTGGCCTTGGCGGCACCAGGATCGGTTTCTGAGCGTAGCGCCAGTAGTATCCTCGAAAGAAACTCCTGGTCCGCAGCGTATTCCTGGAGGGCGCTCGAAGAGCTTGCGCTGTGCGGGTAGGGGAGATAGGAGCGCCACGATTTTTGTGCCTCTTCCAGTGCAGTAGGGTTGTTCTGGATGGAGTTGGCAATGACGCTAGCTGCGAGGCGGCGGCGGGAGGCGGACGTGGAGGCATCGGATAAGTCTCCGTCGAGGCAGAACGTGAGTTGCTGAATGACGGCGCTGTTCTTCATGAGCTCCACGCCGTAATATATATCATGGGAGAGGTCAAGGAGGGTGGTTAGAGCCGAGACCGACGAGGTATAGTTGTTGGCCTCGTCACTGTCTAGGATGGCCACGGCTCTCTGGAACTCCTCCCCATCCGAAACACCACCATCTGGTTCTCTCGGCGGTAATATTTTCCCCGCAGCTTGGTACGCGGGCGGCTTCTTGCCCGATTTATCTCGGAGAGAAACGGGCTCCTCCTTCTCTTCCGCCATATCTTGCTCTGGTTGGTCGACAATAACCATGGCCTGCTCTGTTGGGATACCGGAGTTGTCATCTTCGCCTTCCATCGGGATATTAAGTCTAGCCTGTTTTAAGCCCGAGTAGATATCCATGCGGACATGAAGCCCAGGCGGAATATCCTGGTCGTCATGTATAACTTGAAAGTCCTCCGTCGGTTCAAAAATCCGAGGGTAGCATTCAGCAGGGTTGCTTGTGTGGCATATTAAATCGCTGCTCGGAGATGGCGAAGGATCTGCCGGTGAAGTGGCGATGGCAAGACCTAGGAAAAGGCCGCCAGAGACATATCGCTGCATTGAGGCCCTCATCACTGTGAGAAAGCCGCGGCTTAGTCTGTCTCGAGGACTGATAGGATATGCTCGATGTGCCTTCGGAAACGGCGCAGCTTTCGTCGTTGGCGCCGGAGAACTTCTTGTTCCCTGAGCTTCAAATTGAATTCTACCAGGTCGAAGGGAACCGATTTGCCTTCCGATTGCCCCTTCAGTTCAACTTCCCAGTCTTCGCGAACAGTGGGGTAATCGTCGAGGATGGAGTAGTGTTCCCAGCTTGATTCGAGTACTGGGCTGTTTGTCCACTTGATGAGAACCCAGCGATGAAGCGTGCCTCCTTGTAAATTTGACTCCCAATCTGTCCGAGTATTCTCAGCTAGGACTTGCTCTATAGTATGCTCTTGGTTGCTGCTTGCAAGTGAGGCCAGAGATTCGGCGTCGTCAAGATCCTCGTTGTATTCTACGTCTGAGGGCTCTCTATCACTTGTGTCGTTGTTGTCATTTAGATCATGGTAGAAACTCATAGTAGAAACTCATAGTTGACCCGCATAAGTAATCATTATTGTATGGTTTTCAAGTGAGGACAAGTGTCCGTAAATTGTTGGATTTGGCCACATCCCGTTAATGATAAGGGCGACGACAGTGCGAGGGAGCTATCGATAAGCCTCCGGAAAATCCTTTGTGCCGACTCCGATGCTTGCCCCCCTATCGCCGTCGTCGTCGACTAATCAAACGACTAATCGACGACTAATCCTCGTTGTTTTACTCACGTGACCGAAGTTTGTCCAGTCGCGCTAAAAGCGGCACGTTTGTTGCGTGGTAGCGCCCATAGCCGACGACACTTTGATATTGATCCCTCAAGGAAAACGCCCCGAGTCTGCCATTGAGGACCAATTCGTATCCTCAACATGTTCGTCCTTCGGCGTCAGGCTGTTCAATCTGCCAGAGGCATTAGAACAGCCCGTTCAACTGCCCAATTCTCCTCATCGACCTCCCGAACTGCCCATGAAGCTGGCCACGGCCATGCAGCTCCGAAGGATGAGCCTCTAGGAGTGAGCAATGCCCAACTGAACAACCTGAACACTGCTGACAATGCTGCAGCTCTCTGTCTATATGTCACTCGCTGCCGTCCCAGCCGTCTACATCGTCTATTCCCTGGCCCAGCCCTCCGCTGATGGGAAGAAGCCAGCTCTCGAGAGGTTCATCAACAGCTACTCCCACCTCCAGGATACATTTGCTGCCAGAAACAAGCTCCACACTGCAGCGATTGAGCAGGCTGCATTCGATCGCAACCTCTTCCAAAGCGACAGGAAGACAGAGCACGTCAACCTCCGGTTCCCTGAGTATGTGCATGCTGGAATACAAATGACGCATATTGCTAACACCTGCCCAGGACTTTCAACACAGGATCTCCACATAACGTCATCGCTGGCCAGGGTCCAAGGGATATCGAGAAGCTTGTTGCCCATTATGAGCAGTTGAATAATGTGGCTGAGGAGAAGAAGGTCCGCGCAAGGCAAGCCTGAAGTCGGCGACATAGAAGAAATAGAATACCCCTTACCATATGATGCCGCCATTGTTTGTGTCCTAACTTCTAGCCTAACTTATATGAGATTGCACAGGGGCAGACTTGTCTGTTGAGCTGTCAAAAGGTAGGCTTGACTCTTCCCTTGGATACACTTGGCTATTGCCCGTTGGCATCAGAGTTGCAACAGGTATGTTCATGGGTCGTCTCTTTGTGTCATCATTCTTTATAGCTATTGATCGGATGAATGAAGAGCTGATGCCTTTATAATCGTTGGCACCTTCTGATATCAGAGGTGTGCCAGTTGCCTGGGCAGAGTTGAAACTGTTTGCTTGCCTACTTGGTTATGTCAGTGGTCACATATGATCCAGGGGTATTGTCAAGGCTGATATCTTGCCTCTGTGCATCCATAAAGCATTGAAAGACTAGTCTGCCCCATGGGGTGTCTGTGATTCTGTTTGATGAGCATGGAGGAGGAGTCTAGTCGTTGCAATACTGCAACTATTTCATGTATCCAACGGGGTAGCGCCTGGTGGTCATGGGGACGGGGCATGACGCGCGCACGTCGCACGCTGGCAGATTTCACTTATTTACCTTCTTATTTTCTTTCTGAGCCCCTTTCCTTCTTACCCTTTTCTTTTGTCAACACGTTCACTTTCAGCGCTGTTGCCGGCGCCCCTTGATAGCATCAAGCTACCACCCTTCAATACCACAAGGCTATCACCCTTCAATACCACAAGGTGAGTAAGATCGAGGCCACTACATTGCCTGGTATTAATTTCGATGAGTAGCTCACCCGCCTTTGAATAACCTCTTGGTTAATCATGGGTGTGAAATCCGCTGATCCTCCGGTCCACAAACCGGCCATTGACCCCGACATCCTCGTAAGTCACACAAAGGATATTCATTATACCATGCATACATTAACCCCCGGTGCTTAGAATTTGCCACGTGTGCCGGATGATTACCATGACCAACTTCGTGAGATGGGTAGGCTTGAAAAAGAGGCCAAAGGCAAAGAGGAGCCCAAGGAGGTTCCCCGCCCTGACCCGACTCTTGGAGATGATATGGACCCGAGAGACTTCGATTTGACTGCGTTTGTCGACAACCTCCCTTGTATGTGTTTCCAACTGCTACTTGTAACTACATGTGCTAACTATTTCACAGTCAATCCCAGGGTCGATCAACGCTACCGTATCCGCTACAGGATTAAGATGACCGAGAACAACCAATACAAGGTTGTCGCTGCCATGGATCTGCCAGCCAACTCTCTCATCATTGCCGAGACTCCAATTTTCTACACGAGCGCCAATGACATGGCTGGATTGGATCAGGTCATCGCCCGAGTCTTGATGCTTCCATCCCCAGAAAAGGAAGCTTTTGCCAGAATGAGACAAGCCCAGGACTTCTGCACTCGGTTGATTACAAACAACAGCCGTCTCAATATGATGAAGATGATTGCCAACAAGACGCTCAAGCTCCCGAAGCATCTCCATTACGTCGACATTAGAGACGAAAACTCCTCGCTCAAGAATCTTATCTTGAGACAGTATCTCACGAACCGCTTCAAGATCAGCGATAGTGCCGAGTGCATTGACGTCCATGAGCCCCTCTATGGAATCTACCAGGATGCCTCGCGTATCAACCATTCTGCGGACCCCAACTGCAGGGTTGATATCAATGAGGCACCCCCGTTCAAGCTGTTCCTGCTAACCACGAAGGACGTGAAGAAGGACGAGGAGCTTACCATCAGCTACCACAATGATATGCACTGTGGTCCTATTCGCCACGGCGAAAAGGCGGCCAAGTGCACGAAGCTGTTTGGCTACAGCTGCTTCTGCAAGGTCTGCAAGGTCCCCGAGAGTGACTTTCCTGAGGATGATGAGGAGGAAGACGAGGAGGACGAGGACGATAGCATCTGTGCTGTTATGTAATGCACAAGCTTTCTAGCTCCTGACCTTGAGTCGTTTGTGAGCATCTGAACAAGGAACTGAATAGGCGCCCGGGATAAAGCAAAGGGATCAATGAGAAATGTCATCATGAATGCATGTCTTCTGCAGTTGCCATGTGAACATTTATCGTGCTCTTTGTTCATATTTTGTATCTACTCCCACAAATCCTGAACAGCCAAGTAGATTTCGTATGGCATTCCTTTATTGCCAGTGCCGGTCTTGGTATGTTGACCGTTCCTTACCACAATACATAGGCTGCTATGATATGGTCTGTTCAATTCACATTGTTCTCGGGAGTTAGACAGCACAAAGATAGGATACATTTCAAAGTTTATTCCGAGGTTCTCCTATTCAACTTACTGGTGCCGTTTAAGGTATGAATGGGAATCGATATAGCTATTTAAGCTTATTGCTTCACAGCTGCTATAAACACCCGAAGCGGCGATGGGATTTACATGTTCCCGGGTAACAGCATGCACGAAACATCCATCAGTCAGTTCGATTTGCAGAAAAGCATAGCAAATAATTAATAAGTTCTTGAATTCATAACACACCATGCAATAGAATGTTGCCGCTCTTTGAATAACGCGCCAGTGATGACAATGTCTACAATACGCCAAAAGCAAACGTCTCGCCCATCCAACGCGCCAACGCGCCAACCGCTAATCGAGACCCATCAATGTACCGCAAAGGAATAATAACTGCAAACGCCAACTATGCTCGCTATGAGTGAGGTAATGCAATCAGCGTCTATTTCTGGCCATGGCGGCCAATTTCTTTCGCTTCTCCTCCTTCTCCATCTTCAGTCTGTTTTCCTCAGCGAGAGCCAAGGCATCCTCCTTGCGAGCATATCTGGCAGCCCTCTCCTCCTCTTCGTCGACTTCGTATGCGGCAGCTTCCATGTCAGACGAGACATCAGATTCGTAATCCTCTCCTTCGTCCTCGCTGGCGGCATATGTATATCGTTGCCGTGAAGGGCCTGGGCTTGGGCGATCCCGGTCCCGGCCAGCACTTCCATAAGAGGGCTGTGGTTTCTTGGCTGCAGCGGGGTTTGGCCGGGCGGTACCCGTGTATCCTGTGGTAGCGGCGGCCGCCTTCTTTGGTCTCTTCTCTGCTTCTGCCGAAGTTGTTCTGGAGCCCCTCCCATTCTCTCTCGCGCCGTTGCGACCATCGCGAAGTGGTGGTGTTGGGCCTTTCCGTTTCGCTTTACCGGTCGCGCCCTTGCTGGTCGACTTCATCTCCTCGCGCTCCCGTTTGGTTGGTCCCTTCTCGATGCGCTTGTGCTGGATCTTGCCAACCTGAGTCATAGACGTTTGCGCCGCCTTTGCGCGAGCCATGATCTCGGCAAAGGAGCCTTTCTTTGGAACTTTGGCAGTGCTGATTTGAGGAGGCGCTGAGCCGGGCGGGGCACTGGATGGCTTCGAGAGGGGGGTTGCAGAGGCCGACGAGCGACCTGGGAGCGGGCGAACAGGCCTGGACATCGATGATGTTGTTCCCGAAGCCTTTTGCACTGGCGTAGCGACTCTTGGTGAGGCGGTTGCGGGGTAGTCATGTCGGGAGGACTTATCGCTGTGGCGTGGCAGGTCGCTGTCGGCTTTGCGCTTTAGCGGCGCGACAAACGCAGAGGTCGTCGATGGCTTTGGCTGGTCGCCACTTATTTGCGCGAGGAGATCTCCGATCTGCACAAGGTCAGTCGCCATCGAGGTAGTAGTTGTGAGAACGTTCTGAAGTTCGGGAGCATAACATACCGGCATTTTGACTGTCGACTTCGGGGGAATTCAGAGTGCTTGTCAAACCTGATCGGTCACTGGCTTTGTTCTTTGCAGGTGCATCAGGCACGTTTTGAGGCGAGCAACCTCAACGCATAGAACAGAGAATAGAAGCCTTTCTCTAGAGTAGGTCGCACTTCATATATATGTCCTTGAGGGGCATATAAAGGTTGATGGCGATGTGTTCACTTAATCCTCGAGTATGACCAGTAGTTCGCCTCTCTGTAAGACATCCAACAACCCGCCGAGCGAACGTCGGGTATTGCCTAATTGGGAATAGCAGCCCTAATAATCGCGATTCTCGCTAAGGCGGCCTCGGCGCTAGAGCCAACTCACACAGATGCTAATGCAATCGCGAACTTTCTGATATTTTTTAAAGATCAACCAACTCGACGTTTCAGTCTCCGCCCAACCTGCGGTTAAATTGATTGAATCTCTTGTTTTCGATATCAAGTGTAAGTTTACTCACATCCAACGACTTGAATCACCAGTGAATTCTTCCTGGTGTGGAATCGCACACATCTGCAACTCGAACGCTTCGCTGACGACTTCATCTTTAGACATCACACAAAATGAAGCACCTCGCAGCATACCTCCTCCTCGCCCTCGGTGGCAACGAGTCCCCTTCCGCCGCTGACGTCTCCGGTGTCCTCTCTTCCGTTGGAATTGAGGCCGACTCTGAGCGCCTCGACGCCCTCATCTCTGAGCTCAAGGGCAAGGACATCAACACCGTACGCTCTTACATCTACCTATTTAACACGAACTTTTGCTAACATTTTTGCAGCTGATCTCTGAGGGTGCCGCCAAGCTTGCCTCCGTCCCATCTGGTGGCGGTGGTGGTGCTGCTGCCGCTGGTGGCGCCGCCGCTGGTGGTGCCACTGAGGACGCCCCAGTTGAGGAGAAGGAGGAGGAGAAGGAGGAGTCCGATGAGGACATGGGCTTCGGTCTCTTCGATTAAGCGCACAATATCACTGCCTTGCCGAAATGGGAAGAGTGTAGCGCTGGGATTTTGGGGCAAGCTGTGCGATCTCCTCTTGAACTGGGAATATGCTTGGAACAAGGGCATGGAGATTGATCTACATGTCACTCGATAACTTCTGTTTTACACGATATCCATCAATACAATGAGACGTGCTTCCTCCATACAGAGCCGTTGCTAAATTCTGTGTCTGTTGCTGAATCCTACGGTGTGACCTTTGAAAAGACTTGTGAAGAGCGGTGAAATGCACCATTAACCCACCAAATTGGACAATAAACATCACCGGAAATCTATCTGTAAATCTAAATTATCAATATCAAAGAGGTTCCCTATCAAACCTTTCCATATCACGTCCATATTGTACTGATGAGGCTCAACCAAAAATTCCGCCAAGACTTTCCGCTCCGCTGGGGTCTTGCCCTAACCAAACTCCGCCCGTGCCCGCTTAGCTCCCGCCCGCCTCACGGAATATCGAAAAGTGTGAGCCCCATCTCGACGACCTCCTCATCAACCACAATCGCCGACAACTCTCGACGATATACCGCAATCATGGCTGACGACGAATACGTGAGTGCCAACCTACCCAATCCAATCCCTCTCTATCGAGTGCGACAACTGCAAAAAGAATCCCAAGCTGACATGTCTTCGCGCACAGAACGCAGCTGAGGCTGCCGAGATCAAGAAGAAGAGAGCGTTCCGCAAGTTCTCCTACCGCGGCGTAGACCTCGAGCAGTACGACCTCCCACACCCTTAAAACCCGAACTCTCCACCCCCATTATACCCATACACACATGTCCACAGCACGTCCAGAACACAAAGGGGAGCCCCCAGCTAACCCTCGTTCAGACTGCTCGACCTCTCTTCCGACCAGCTGCGCGACATCGTCCACGCGCGCGCTCGTCGCCGCTTCAACCGCGGACTCAAGCGCAAGCCCATGGGTCTGATCAAGAAGCTCCGTAAGGCTAAGCAGGAGGCCAAGCCCAACGAGAAGCCAGACCTCGTCAAGACGCACCTGCGTAACATGATTGTCGTCCCAGAGATGATCGGCTCGGTCATCGGTATCTACTCCGGAAAGGAGTTCAACCAGGTCGAGATCAAGCCGGAGATGGTCGGTCACTACCTCGCCGAGTTCTCTATCTCTTAGTAAGTTTTACCTCGCGCCCTTTTTTGAGTTGCATTTGGGACAGTGACTAACCAGTAAACAGCCACCCAGTCAAGCACGGTCGCCCCGGTATTGGTGCCACCCACTCTTCCCGTTTCATTCCCCTCAAGTAAATGTTGTTTGGGATGGGCTTTCGGGTCGGGGTTGGGAGTCGGAATGCGCGGTTTGCGATGGACTATGGTCGGATATGGCTGTAGCATCACTGATAGCAATGAATACGATTTCCACACTTAATTTTATGACTGGAACGTGCATATACTCGCTGAATGTGATATTAGATATTGTGCTTTGAGAGTTGCATATTTATAACCTTGAAAATACACAACCACTTATTTCGTGAAGAATACAATACATGCCGCCCACCACCGTCCAAGCTAACAAGCCCCCAACATCTCCACCGGATATCTCCTACTATCTCCCCCTAAATATATCTCTCGACACCTAGCATCTCTCCCCCGGATATCTCTCTCTTATTATCTCTCCCTAAATATATCTCTCAACACCTCTTAGCATCTCTCAAATTTCTCCCCAAATACCCTCCCTGCTCCCCGTCTCTCACTCCACCCCCTACATCTGTCCCC